>KV005070.1:53527-71526 GCA_001598015.1 Dorcoceras hygrometricum
GCGTAACCACAAAACGACGTCGCACTGGCCTACGTCATCCTATCTACCAACACGATACCTACGCGACTGGATAAACAATGCAACAGATCCCTCGCTACTGGTACCAGACGCAATCCCAAAACGCAGCGTTTCCACTTACCAAACGACGTCACTTCTCATCAGCGACTGGTTCTTCAAACCAAACACGTGTCGCTTCCTCGATCACTCTCACAATTGCGCGCCTGATGCCAGTAGCAACCATTACAAGCGCAACTACTTCCAGACGCAACACAAGACGTCACACTCACGTCATCTCTACTGATTTCCAAAATTCACCAGACGTGAGCTACAGTACTATTGACCCGCGTTGACTTTCGCTACAGGAGCTTGCTGCTGACAGAATTCACCAAAATTCGCTACGTCTGCTTCTTATACTAGCGCTGCGTCTGATTTCTAACACTTAGAGAAATTCGACAACCCAAAATCCCATGACTAATCCTACGAAACTGATTAATCACAATTCGAGTTTCTCAATCCTCACAACAGGTAAGCACAACTGTTCAGACATTTAGATAACCGAGCTCTGATACAACTTTTTGGATCGAAAATAGAGTTAAATATTAGCTCGGAAGTTCAGAGGGGGTGAATGAGCTCCTTCATAATTTTTCACAAAAACTCTTTTAAAAAGAATTTTACAAGCCTCTAGCTAACCTCGAAGCTGAGTTACCAGCTTGGAGGAACTCAATACACTTCTGTTCTCTTGAGTAACAAAAGGTTTGTGTGGAAGGAACTCGATTGAACAGTGAACATATATATAAAAACTGAAAGCTGTAAAAGTGACCCTGAATGCAGTAAAAGGAGTCGAGAGTTTGTTTATGGAAGTTCAGAGCTTAAACTCCTACGTCTCCCCTTTGTCCTTGTACAACAAGGATTCCACTAGAAGATTTGATTATAGCAGCTCCTGCTCTAACCCGATCCGGCAGCCCGCAAGCTGCAAGTACTCCTAGCACTTCTACGATAGAAAACAGACTCGCGATCTGTTCTGCAAATACAATGTTTGCTTCTAAACTTTTTCCGCTTACACACGCTCTATATACTCTGTTTATGATTTACAATGAAGACACGAATATACAGAGTGTTTACAACTCAGTAATATAAAAAATTGATGCTTTTGGGAGCAAGGTTGTAACGAAGAAGATGATGAACAATTAGCTTTTGTGCGCGATGTAATTTCTGTAGCGTAACAGTGATAACGACAGTGTTCGATTTCACGCAAAGGTTGTCATGTTGCTTCTGTTCATCGTTCTTTATATAGAGATCTTTAGCTCCATCGATCTGCAAATGATTTGCTCTACTGGCTAGTTCATATACTTTCCATCTTTGAAGAAATTGCCTTTCTTCGTACCAGAATCACAGGAATGATATGTTCTGAGCTGATCGACACGCTTTGAGCTGATCTGTGACGTTCTAAGATGTTCTGTTCAACTCTTCATCATACTATTGTAATCTATTTGAGTTCTTGTATATCACCAAAACTTAATTTTTATTCTTAACAATAATACATAAATTATTTTTATAATTAATAATACTTTCTATATCCATATAATAGACTCTTCGAATATAATTATCTAGTTTAATACAGTAATGTTGAAAAATCTTAGAATCTTCGAAAAAAAAATTAATGGAATCTTGACGGAAAATCCTCTGATTTCTTGCATATGAAAAGCTTAGATTAAATTTGGATTTCATTGGTTTATAGCCAAAATATGAGTGTGTTAAAAAATGTATTAGGATAAATCGTGAAACCTTTACAAAAAGTTAGAGTCCGAACATAATTTTCATAAAGATAAAATCTATATTATATAAACTCTCTATCAACATCTACGATAAGATGGAGGTGTAAGTGTTATCTGGAATGATTGAGCGAGAGTTTTATCCCTCTCAATAATAATAGTAATTTGGAGGACGATTGGCATAGTTGTCCATTGTTTGAGTCACACAATTGAATGTCCTGATACTTGAGGCTACATCTGATGACGGAATATCAATGTTTTTTTTCAACGTCTAATAACATGATCCAAAGCCACATTTGATATAAAAACTAGTTATATGTTGAACTAGCTTGTAAATTTCATTGTATCATTTGCTACAAATTCGATTCTAGCTTGTACATTTAATCGTTTCAATTCCTAGGTAGTCCAATTTTCGGCAACATCTTCTCTGTAAAGATGTTTGTTCTAGTTCATAACGGCCAAACAAATTTTGTTGTTGTTCACCAATTCCCCTTTCAATTTTTATACGAATCTCTTGTTTCCAACCGAAGGGATCAAAACAAACAACAGGTTCGGGATCTGCTTCATCCGTGAAAGATACAAAGATTATACATTTGACCTTGTCTGGTATCCGGTATGCCTGCACTTCAATTTTAATATAAAAATGTATAATATATTCGATTTCTACGAATCATAAATTGATATGATTATTGGAAAAGCATTGCCGAGATCGATAATTATCTCTGTTTTCTTCTACCCTATAGTTTAAAATATTTGAAATTGTCTCGCATATTATACTTGTGTATATTGATCGAAAATCGAGTAGGCGAAGGAATGTTAGGCGTGCCAAATTCATTTTCTTTTTAAAGGTATTAATTTCTCCTACCCAGGTGTAAATGGTTTCGGAGGAATTAACCTTCACGGATACAAAACCTATAATAACCAAAATTCGAAATTTACACGCCCTCGAAATTTTGGAAGCGAGAAATCACAAAGTTTAGACCAAAGAAAGAAAAGAACTGGAAAATTAGAGTATCACTCTCTCACAAGTTTCTTTTCTCAATTAATATTGCAAGTGTTCTGTATTCACTATCCACGAATTTCAATTCAACATTTATAGACTTTGCATATGGGCCTTGTGCTGAATCCTGGATCTCACAAGTACTCTTTTAAGTTTTATCGATATAATCCACAAGAAGTAGCCTCTCACTTCTCTACTGTAGGTAGACTTATCAAGAATGTACACAGCACATTCTATAAAAAGGTATAAGCCTATTAAGGATTTTGATCTCTAACCTACTCATGCTGTGGTAAAATAAGTGCATAGACCAGATATGAGAATTCACTTTAAACTAGTATGAA
Source organism: Dorcoceras hygrometricum (assembly GCA_001598015.1). Taxonomy (NCBI): domain Eukaryota; kingdom Viridiplantae; phylum Streptophyta; class Magnoliopsida; order Lamiales; family Gesneriaceae; genus Dorcoceras; species Dorcoceras hygrometricum. The sequence goes on from KV005070.1 coordinate 56,641, forward strand.
GCCCGCTATTTCCAAGTGATTCACTTGAAAGGTATAGTAGTTCCCTATTCACTGATGTCTAATATTGAATTGCCTTTTTATCTCCCATGTTAAAGTGGCAAGTTCATGATAGGATAGAATAAGATAAGCACGGAGATTAAAGAGATGTTATAAACTCCTTTTAAATTTTTGTGCTTTGAAAATGATTTGACAGATGAGTTGAGATACCAGTTGATTGCAGATCTCTGTTTGAGCGGGTCTTTTGAGCAATAAAAATATTTTTACGGAAAAAGCTCAATTATTAGTGAACAAAATAAATAACGTGTAAACTTAAATCAGTTAAAGGATAGATATTTTTTTCTGAAGTTTCTCCTACGTCTCCCCATCTTCCAAACTGGATAGAAAATCAACTAGAAGACTTTGAATAGAACATGTAACATATCCAAAATCGATCAGTCAGACCACACCTGAGCTGAACTCCTAGTACTCTCTGCTGATAACAGAACATCCTCTGTCATCTTACAAATATTTTCAAAGGCTTCTAAAAAATGTTACAAAGAATAACAAGCTTACTCTGATTTATGCTCTTGCTGAAATTAACAGTCGAAAGAATATGAATCAAATACAGAGTGTGTGAAAGTAGTACTTGAGAGGATCAATTTGGATTTTTCTTTTTCAAATCCTTTAAAAAAGTTTTACAATCTTGTGCTTAACTCAAATCTGAGTGACTAGATTTGAGGCTCTCGGCTCAAATCTGTTTTCTCGGTTAACAAGATATGTGCGGAAATAAACCGATTGAACAATGAACATTTGATGCGAGTAAAGTAAATAGATAGGTCAAGAATTTGTTTCTGAAAGTTCGGATATCAATATTCTACGTCTCTCCTTCTTCCTTTTCAGGAAGGTTCACTAGAAGATTTGATGGTTACAGCTTCTGTAAACACCCAGTCACTTAAGCCTCTCTTATAGTGAATTCCTAGCAATCCAAATCTAACGCAGACACCTCTCCTGATTACAAACAAACGTATTTTCAGAACTGCTTTACTTAACAAGTTCTTTACATACTCTGGTTCGAATATATCAACAAATACAACACACACAGAGTTTGTAAACTTCTGGTTTTTGGACAATAATAGTATTTGGCTAAGGTAAACCAGAAGGAATCTCGAAGATTGATTTCTGATAAGAACTGAAAGAATGTTCTTCGAGATTTGAGAGTTGGGATTGATTAGCGTGAGGAAGAAGACGATTGCGACGAGCGAGAGATATTGTAAATCAACAAAGAGCTCGTAAAATCCCAGAGAACTTTTCCGCTTGAATCTCCTCAGCTATTTAACATCCATCTTCAACGGTCATTTAATGAGCCAGTAGACACAAATCTAGCTCAGATACTTGGATCTCTTTCATCCCCATTTGCTTACAGGCTTTATCTGGTTTAATCTTGATTGTTGAATCATTTGGACCAATGGGCTGATAAGACCTGAAGCTGTGATCTGAAATCTGTTCGGCTCTGAGCTGAAATCTGCTCTAAGCTGTTTCGAATGTAAAAGCTTCACGATATTTCTTCTTTACGAATAAATCCCTTTATGCTCTCTTTATCTGTTCCTCCGTCTGATCTGAAATCTTTCTACGAATAGCATGCTGAGATCTGAACTGAAATGCCTCTCTGTTATGTACCTTAGAAACCTCTAGTCTGATCTGATCTGTAAAGAATAAACCTCTGAACCAAATAGATTCTATATAGAACTGAGTCTCTGAACTGAATAGTTCTGATCTGGTCTGTTTATAAAACCTCTGTACTGAACTGATACGTAAACCTCTGAACGAATCTCTCGGATCTGAATTGCTCGGATCTGAATCGTTGTAAAAAGCCTAGTCCAAATCTGAATGGATCTGAGTCCCCGCTAACTTTTAGTCCAAATCTAATAGAACCTGATTACTCTTAGTCCAAATTTGATAGACTATATTCCAGATATGATAGCTTAAATTCAGTTATTTATCTTGTTTATGCTATCACCAAAACTTAAAAATTTTATCTTAACAGTACTGAAAATATATATGTTTTGAAAGATTTTAAGAACTAGAAAGCTAAGATAGCCAGAGAGATCTTCAATTCAAGTTATTCTCCTATTTATAGTCTTTGAATTCAAACATTAATAAATGTTATCAGTAGACTCTGCCGATTAATCCTCGTACGTTTGTCTCCAAGTAATTAATGTGCATTTAAGTCACACATTAAATGTTCCTTATTTTTTCTCAGAACTGGCAATCCTCGTATGTTACAAACTCCGATTTATTCTGATTTTTTATCTAAGTTGTTCAAAGACTATAAATGATCTTTCCAAGTCAATACATCGATTTCAACTTAGATCTGAATAAGATACGAAGCTCCAATATGATTTTCTCAACTCTTTGTACTGAACTGTTCTCATCTGAACTGTTCTTAGTTGAACTGATACTCCAAGCTGATATGATCTTTTGAGCTGCTCTTCTTAATCTGATCTGAACTGCTCATATAAACTATTGACTAGAATAACTCTGTTTTGTTTTGATATACTCTGTTTAAAACTAGGTTGTCTTTAATCAGCATAGCTCTGATCTGATATGTCTAAACCACGTTGTTAAGTCTGTCCTGATCTGATATACTAGGATCCAAGTTGAGTCCTTTTGTTATCATCAAAACATAGAATTCTTTATTAACAATTTTTCCCTTTGTGGTGATGATAAAACCTTGGAAATTGACTTTATAAAGAATTTAACTTTTATAGTATTGACAAATGCAAGTACAATCCTAGTATAAACCGATACGCCTAACTAGAACTGCTCTTGCTAACTGTTTGAACTCTTCTGATCTGGACTTTTCTAATATGGACTATTCTGATATGATCAAGTTTCCAACTAAGAACTACATCACTATGATGTTTCTATCAATCCTGAAGTATCCTCAAGAAGATGTTTCTATCACTCCTAAAATATCCTCAAAGAGATATGTTGGCTAAGTATGGAAACCTTGTTAAATTCTTTATTACTTCCTCTGTCCCTTGCTAATTTCCCCCTTTTCGGAATCACGACCATCCTTTAAACACTTTGATATGAAATAAAGGATCAGATTGTGGATTTTAAAAGAAATTTTAAAAACACAGAACATAACAGACAGACAGAGACAATAGAAAAACAGAATAATTCAGTAAACAAATCAGATCAGATGAGATCAGAACATAACAGTTTAGTGAACATATTACATTGGAGCTTCGCGGTAGATCAGAGTAGAACAAATCAGTGTATCAGTTCAAAACAGAGCCTACTGAATAGAGAAGATTAGAACAGAGCTGAATCAGTTCAACAATGACTATCAGCACAGAGGGACAAATTCAGCTAGAACAAGATTAACACAAGACATAACAGAAGCGATTCAAACTGATTTGATCAAGTACAACAAAGATCAATTCTGTAGCACCCGAACCCAACGGGGCCACGAGAATTGGGGTAAATAGAAATTTTTGAAATAAAAGAAGGCTAAAAGATAATTTGTTATAAGCTGTAATCCTTATAACTTAAAAGAAATCAAAACACAAAACGACTCGAAGACTAGCAGGTACTAATTTGCGCGCCAACTACTAGAGACATTTGCGGAAAACAGTTTTTCATTGATAATTGCAATTGTGATTTACAACAGCTGCTACTTTATATGAATACACAACCGTTGCAACTGATTTAGTACAGTACGTTCTAAACAAAATACATCAACTAAGACACGAAAAACGTAGGCCTTGGATAAACACAACACTACCCAGCAGCTGGTATCAGCTTTCACCTCCTGTTCGCTCCTCAACTGTCATACCTACACCATTTTAAAAGCTAATGAGCCTAGGGGCTCAGCAAGTAAAACCCGAATAATAACAATTTCATAAAACGCAGGCAGACATCTGATCATATATAAACATTTCATAAACAATTCTTTCGTAAATCTTAGAGACAGGGGTTAATAGCCCATCTCTTAACATCAATTTCTTTCTTTAGATTATGGCATATAAGATCCTCATGGTCCGTTGTGCACTCCACTACCCAGCAGCTCGGTATCGGCTTTCACCTCCTGTTCGCTACCTCAACTGTCATACCTACACCATTTTAAAAGCTAATGAGCCTAGGGGCTCAGCAAGTAAAACCCGAATAATAACAATTTCATAAAACGCAGGCAGACATCTGATCATATATAAACATTTCATAAACAATTCTTTCGTAATCTTAGAGACAGGGGTTAATAGCCCATCTCTTAACATCAATTTCTTTTCTTTAGATTATGGCATATAAGATCCTCATGGTCCGTTGTGCACTTAGATCAAAATGACTCCCGATATCACTTTTAGCATATAACTCATATGAAAAGGGCAGTCGACATCTAGACAACTGTTCACCCTTCTCCTTGGTGACCGTCAACTATCTATGCCATAATCTTAAAATAAACTTTGTTCCATTGGCATCCTTTCGTTAAACTTTCTTTCTTAAAATCTTCGGGTTCCATCATTTAAAACTCTCGCTTCCCATTTTTAAAACTTTACTGAGTATCGAATTCGAACTTTGAAATCGAAATAATGGAAAGAAACCAGTCGCAATGTAGGGACCAGTCGCAGGAATACAACCAGCTGCAACAAAACCAGCTGCAAGACCTTTTTATTCAAAGCTATCGTTTTAAATAAAACGACGTCGTTAGCGCATCAACCAGCCGTAAGGAAAAACGTTAAACAACCAGTCTCAATAAAAAGCGCTAACACGTATATATATATATACCAAACGCAATGAATAGTATCAGTCACAAGACTATTACCAGCTGCAATGAACAGTACTTAGAAATGAATAGAACAACTGCTGAACCATCACGACAAAATGGCATCTGCTGGTGAACAGTGCAACTGCTGAATTTTACGAAAACAACACAACTGCTGAATTTTACGAAAACAACGCAACTGCGGAAGGGTATGAAAACAACGCAACTGCGGAAGTTTACGAAACAACGCAACTGCTGAATTTTACAAAAACAACGCAACTGCTGAATACAATGAAAACAACGCAACTGCTGAAGTTTACAAAAACAACGCAACTGCTGAATTTGACTCGATACATGTAATATCAAAACAACAACTATGCTATCAGCCGTTGCCTATCAAACCATACTTTATAATGATTCAACTAGCAACTACCGATTACACAGTTATCAAATTCTGATATTACAACTACTGAAAGAAGAACATTCATAATAGAACCATCCTGCTGAATTAAGCGCGTAGGCAAAACGCTGTCGTACCAACTTATGTAAACGACATCGTTTTGCTATCGCTAATTCAAAGAGCATCCTGCTGATGAACAGTAGCAAGATGCTTCTTCATACGACGTCGCTTCTTCTTTGCGCTTTGCTTCTTCTGCTGATCTCCAGTACGACGTCGCATCGACTCTTTGCGCTCTTCTTCATCTGCTGATTGCGAATGCAAAACGCTGTCGTTCCAACTTATTCAAGCGACATCGTTTTGCAAACGCCAACTCCCAATATCAACTGCTGGAGAAGTTCTCTGCTGATCACTGTAGCTCCCTGCTGAATGATGACGTCACTGCTGATGTCATCCAATCTTAGCGCTCCAGCTGATCTTCATCATCTCGCCAAATATCTTCGCTCCAGCTCCATCTCCAGCTTCTTCTTCTTCTTGAATATTGACTGTTGATAGATTCATCAACAGTACTTATAAATGAAATCTTCTTCTTCTTCAATAGTGACTGTTGATAGATTCATCAACAGTACTTATAAATGAAATCTTCTTCTTCTTCAATAGTGACTGTTGATAGATTCATCAACAGTACTTATAAATGAAATCTTCTTCTTCTTCAATAGTGACTGTTGATAGATTCATCAACAGTACTTATATCTTTGCGACTGCTAACAGATTCGTCAGCAGTACTTATATCTTTGCGACTGCTAACAGATTCGTCAGCAGTACTTATATCTTTGCGACTGCTAACAGATTCGTCAGCAGTACTTATATCTTTGCGACTGCTAACAGATTCGTCAGCAGTACTTATATCTTTGCGACTGCTAACAGATTCGTCAGCAGTACTTATATCTTTGCGACTGCTAACAGATTCGTCAGCAGTACTTATATCTTTGAATCTTCTTCTTCGATAGTTTTCTTCAGCAAGCTTCTTAATACAAAGTCCAGCTGGTTCGCTTCGCACATTAGCTCTTCAGCTGGTTGTCATCGTTTCAACGAACAGCTGATATAACTCTGGACGTCTCCATTGCTAATTCAACTGCTGATTCCATGAACACCAAACCATCTGCTGATTGATAATATTGCGAACCAACTGCTGAACAAATATAGCTGCTGCTGATCGTCTTCTTTGTTTCTAAAACCTGTACACTTAAATAGAATTGTTAGAATCACAATAATAGGTTTTGTGTAATTCAAAACTTAATCAGGATCTGTAAGAAACAGATCCAACAAAATGCATCTGCTGGTGAACAGTGCAAACAACGCAACTGCTGAATACAATGAAAACAACGCAACTGCTGAATACAATGAAAACAACGCAACTGTTGAATTTTACAAAAACAACGCAACTGCTGAATTTTACAAAAACAACGCAACTGCTGAATTTGACTCGATAAATGTAATATCAAAACTGTTGGGGAACCGTGGCGGATGCGGATCCCGTCTCCCGACGAGGCAGCGGAAGAACAAAATTTTGGTCGGGAGACGATCAATACAATTCAAACCATGCACACTATGAACCATTCATAGGGTGTTTTTCGTTGATTACCTTGCTGGCAACTCGTGCCTGGCTCCAATCGGAATTACAAGAACGCCGCCTCTTCACGGTAGGCGGCGTTAGATCCGTCAATCAGGTCCACGATCGGAAACGATCTCCCTCCAATCAGCCTGCACTAGAAGACTGATGGATTTTATCACCAACGGATTCTCCTCGTCAAGTTGGCCGGAACAAATTCCGGCGAAGAAAGGTGGCGGCGGCGGCGGCGGCTTTTTGGGAGGGGAGGGGGCGGCGCACTTAGGGCTAGGTTTAGGGTTGTAATGATTGAAGCCTTTAGTCTAATTAAATAGACTAGTGATCTTGGACCGGCCCAACGGGCCCGTGTCCAACGTATAAACATTCGGTTCAACCCTATCACCGTGACTTCATCATAACTCCGATCGCCGATCAGATCGAACCGATTGACTCAGTTTCCAAAACTGAATACTATGATCTGAAAAACCATTTTTCAGAACCCCAGTGCAAAATGACCGTTTTGCCCCTCAACAGCTGGAAATCACGATTTGACCCCTGTTGACTTTTAGGAAGTCGTATTCCCCAAAATCCTCTTCCCATGCTCAACACATTGAGCTCAGTATCCGTGCGGGAATCTCGAATCCAGTACGTGTGTGACCCTCAATGGTTCAGGGATACAGCTAGCCGTGGGCCCACAACCATTGTGGCTCCGGAATCACAATTCCGGACTTGCCCATCGGATCATGGTAAGAGCGTCTAGCAACATCGCCCCATGATCCCCTAGGTATCACTGATAGTGCCTGCAAGAACCAGTTGGTCGTGGTTAGCGTACAGTACGGTCCTTTCAATCCATATATCCCGATCAGATCAACGACCATTGGTAAATCGAGAGTCGCTATAGATCCGATAGCTATGCATACATCTTGGAGATCGAATAGTGACATCGCGAGTGTAACTAGGTAAACCCATTTACCTAAAACACTTCTAGTACTCTGGCCAGAGATTTATACACTATTATCCCCCTAGATAGCATAGGACATCCACGCATGTCTGCGAGCGGTGAATCCTCGACAAGGATGCATCAACTCCTACATGCATCGGGGTCTCACCCAATCCCGCCGCCTAATGACCCCAAGTGAGTCGGCAAACAGGTCAAAGTGAGACGCCTATCATGTAGAGTCTCAATGACGTTTCGAGTCGTGAGGACTAATCAGTACAACCAAGACCTCGGACTTTTACACTCGACAAATGGTAACCACTTGGAAAGTCCGAACGAGGGTAGTTCGATAGATCACCGGTCACTATCTATCTGTATGCTCAGAACATCACAATGTTCCCTACCAATGAAACATGGTACTTCGCATAGCAGATACTAGTCTCGAGCTCGGGCGGCCTTATCCTCATTTTGACGGCCCAATCGACTAGGAACTAATTCAGAATACACAGTGACTATTAGATGTGTTTCATGCCGTCATACCCACTATCACATCTAACATACACTATAGTGCATTCTAGGTCTTTACTCAACGCAATTGTTAATCATCATACAACACAATGAAAGTAAATAATGCCATATAAATAAATGCGAGTATCATATATAAATATCGTTTCATACAAGAGTCTATGAACCCACACGCCACAAGTTGGCTAGTTGGGTATCTACTCTAACAATTTCCCACTTGCCTTAAAGCCAACTACTCATCAGACGCAGTCCCATCGTTTCGCGATGTTTTTCAAACAACGGTCCTGGAAAGGGCTTCGTAAGTGGATCAGCAACATTGTCCGCAGAGGCGACTCTCTCAACTGCTATGTCACCTCTAGCCACAATATCCCGGATTATGTGGTATTTCCTCAGTATATGTTTGGATCTTTGGTGAGCTCCAGGCTCCTTTGCTTGCGCAATGGCACCCGTGTTGTCGCAGTACACCGGGACTGGACCAACTCCACTAGGAATGACGCCCAACTCTTGGACGAAATTCCTTATCCAAACCGCCTCCTTAGCAGTAGCTGATGCTGCGATGTACTCAGCCTCAGTGGTTGAATCCGCGATGGTGTCTTTCTTGGAACTCTTCCAAGAGACAGCACCACCATTGAGCATGAATACAAATCCAGAGGTTGACTTCGAATCATCCACGTCACACTGGAAGATAGAATCAGTGTAGCCTTCCAGTTTTAGTTCACCACCCCCATAGACCATGAACATATTCTTAGTCCTTCGTAAGTACTTAAGAATATCCTTCACAGCCTTCCAATGCAATTGGCCAGGGTTGTCTTGGTAGCGGCTCGTGACATTCAGAGCATATACGACATCCGGTCTAGTCGAGATCATGCCATACATAATACTACCTATTGCCGAGGCATATGGCACACGTGTCATACTCTCTATCTCCTCATCAGTCTTCGGACACATAGACTTAGATAGAGTGACCCCGTGGCACATAGGTAGGTGTCCTTTCTTGGACTCTTCCATAGAGAACCGCTTAAGTATGGTATCGATGTAGGTAGCTTGGGTGAGTCCGAGCATCCGTTTCGATCTATCCCGATAGATCTGTATTCCAAGAATATAGGATGCTTCACCCATGTCCTTCATCGAAAATCTACTAGACAACCATACTTTAGTTGATTGCAGCATTCCTACATCATTCCCAATGAGTAAAATGTCATCAACATATAGTACGAGGAATGTCACAGCGCTTTTAACTACCTTCTTATACACACATGGCTCCTCGGGATTCTTGATGAAACCAAATTCCTTAATTGTTTCATCAAATCTCAGGTTCCAACTCCTCGATGCTTGTTCGAGACCGTAGATCGATCTCTGAAGCTTGCATACCTTATGCTCGCTTCCAACAGATGTGAAACCCTCAGGCTGCATCATATAGATCTCTTCCTTAATGTTTCCATTGAGGAACGCAGTTTTCACATCCATTTGCCATATCTCATAGTCGTACCATGCGGCTATGGCTAACAAGATTCTAATTGACTTGAACATTGCGACTGGCGAGAAGGTTTCATCATAGTCAACACCTTGCCTTTGAGTGTAACCTTTCGCGACCAGTCGTGCCTTGTAGGTCATTACCTTACCATCAGGCCTAAGTTTCCTCTTGTACACCCATTTGCACCCAATAGGAACAATTCCTTCGGGAGGATTGACAAGAGTCCAAACTTGGTTAGCATGCATTGAGTCAAACTCAGACTGCATTGCTTCAAGCCACAAATTAGAATCCCTTGAAAGTTCTTGGATCAGATCCAACAACTTGATCACCTTGATCATCTTCAAGGAGAAAACCATATCTCTCAGGAGCCCTAGGAACCCTTTCGGATCTCCTAGGTGCGACCATTTCTGGTACCGGCTCTGGAGGTGCAGGAGACTCACCTGGTACTTCGATTGAATCTTGAACCTCTTCGAGTTCTACTATTTTGCCTTTTCTATCAAGTAGAAATTCCCTTTCCATAAAGGTGGCATTCCTAGAAACAAACACTTTTGTTTCGCTGGGATAGTAGAAGTAGTATCCCATGGAATTCTTTGGATACCCAATGAAGTAGCATAAGATGGATCTCGTATCCAGCTTATCTCCCACTGTCTGCTTCACGTAAGCAGGACATCCCCAAATCCTCATGTATGAGTACTTGGGTGGTTTGCCCATCCATATCTCATATGGAGTCTTATCCACTACCTTGGTGTGGATATTGTTCAACAACATTACCGCCGTTTCGAGTGCATAGCCCCAAAACGAGGTAGGAAGTTCAGTGAAGCTCATCATAGATCGAACCATGTCCAACAAGGTCCGATTACGACGCTCCACTACACCATTGAGCTGTGGTGTGGTCGGAGGGGTCCACTGTGCGAGAATCCCATTCTCTTTCAGATATTCTTGAAATTCAGCACTCAAGTATTCGCCACCTCGATCGGATCGAAGTGCTTTAATACTTTTTCCTAGTTGATTTTCTACTTCAGCCTTGAATTCTTTGAACCTTTCAAAGGATTCAGACTTGTGCTTCATTAAGTACAAGTACCCATACCTAGAGTAATCGTCGGTAAAGGTGATGAAGTATGTGTGACCGTATTTAGTACCAATACTAAATGGACCACACACATCAGTATGGATCAAATCCAATAGGCCTTGAGCACGCTCACCCTTGCCCTTGAAGGGTTGCTTAGTCATCTTTCCCTTAAGACAAGACTCACAAGTCGGTAGGGAGTTAATGTCTGACAGATCAAACATGTCACTCCTAACTAACTTGTTCATCCAACTTAGAGAAATATGACCTAGCCTAGCGTGCCAAAGTTGTGCTGGGTTCAAGTTGTCGTGTTTCCTTTAATCGTCGTTGTATGTGCTTCGACATCGCTAGTTGGAACGTCTTTTAACTTTAAGGTGTATAAATAGTTTTCGCGTTCCCCAATTCCAATCAAACATTCATTCTTGTAAATATTGCAAATCGAATTAGCAAACATACAAGAATATCCATCACTATCAAGCATAGAAACAGAAATAATGTTCTTTATTAATTCGGGAACAAACAAAACGTTTCTCAATAACAACTTAAAATCAGAAGACAGAAATAAGTAAACATCTCATATAGCTACTGCAGCAACTCTTGCTCCATTGCCAAGCCTCAAGTGGGTATCACCCTCTCTAAGACGTCGGCTTCTTGTCATCACCTGCAAATCATTACAGATATGAGATTCACATCCGGTATCAAGTACCCAAGAAGTCGAACTAAGAGACATATTTATTTCAATATAGAACATACCTTTCGCAGTTCGCAACTGCTCGAGGTACTCCTTGCAGTTCCTCCTCCAATGCCCAGGCTTGTGGCAGTGGTGGCAAAAATCCTCATGCTTGTTTGGCTTGGAAGCCTTTGCCTTTGGCTTCTTGGCGGACTTTTCCTCCTTCGCAGGGGCAGAACGCTTCTTACCCTTGCGTCTGGTCCCCTTCTTAGCTGAGAAATAGAAATAATGTTCTTTATTAATTCAGGAACAAACAAAACGTTTCTCAATAACAACTTAAAATCAGAAGACAGAAATAAATAAACATCTCCTATAGCTATAGCAGCAACTCTTGCTCCATTGCCAAGCCTCAAGTGGGTCTCACCCTCTCTAAGACGTCGGCTTCTTGTCATCACCTGCAAATCATTGCAGATATGAGATCCACATCCGGTATCAAGTACCCAAGAAGTCGAATTAAGAGACATATTTATTTCAATATAGAACATAACTTTCGCAGTTCGCAACTGCTCGAGGTACTCCTTGCAGTTCCTCCTCCAATGCCCAGGCTTGTGGCAGTGGTGGCAAACATCCTCGCTCTTGTTTGGCTTGGAAGCCTTTGCCTTTGGCTTCTTGGTGGGATTTTCCTCCTTCGCAGGGGCAGAACGTTCTTTCCCTTGCGTCTGGGCCCCTTCTTCGCAGAGGAAGAAGAGCCCATAAGGAGGACCGGCTTGTCCTTCTTTATGGTTCCTTCAAATACTACAAGCATGTTAACCATATCTTCAAGGGTGGCTGCCAGCTTGTTCATGTTGAAGTTGACCACAAAAGGGTCAAATGCAGCGGGTAGCGAGAGGAGAAGTACATCCACCGACAGCTCGTGTGGAAGTACGATATCAAGGCCCACAGCTTTTCAACGAGTCCAATCATACGAACCCCATGCTCGCGGACCGAAGTCCCATCGCTCATGCGGCTCGTCATAAGCTCCTTGACAGCCGTGAACCTCTCATGTCGAGAGTTCTCCCCGTACAGTTCTTTGAGATGAAAAAGTATGTCAGCAGCATACTTTGTCTTCTCAAAGCGCCGTTGCATTTCATTGGACATCGACGCCATCACATAGCATCGAGCTTTAACCTCGTCGTCCCTCCATTGTTTAAGCGTGATCAGCTCCTCAGGGCTGATATCGGCAGGGGTTTCCTCCGGAGGACTCTTCTCTATCGCATAAAGAAGTTTCTCCGAAGCCAATACAAGATTGAGTTTGCGGAGCCAGTCTTGGTAGTTCAGACCGGTGAACCTGTTGCTATCCAGTATAGTAGCAAGTGGATTTTTCATCGAAGACATTATATATGCAGTAATACTGAAAAGGAAAACAGACAAACATCACTAACTATATATAAAATAATCGCTAAGACATAAAACAAGGTCGTTAAGTTTTATGAATTACCCTCCCACTATTTTAACGATTTCACCACCCTCTAATGAAATCGAGAAAGCAAGTTTCTTTAGTGGGTACACGAAGCCCAATCAAGCGATCATGGACCCGAATAATATCAGCCATCCATGATCCCCAAAAGGTAGTTTCTGATTGCAACCGGTGCAACCTCCATGTATTCACCTCACGTCCAGTAAGGGCCCAATAATATGACGCCTTTTAATATCACGTGTCAAGATGACCCATCAATGTTGAGTCGTGAAGGACGGTCCCCTTAACGTCCCCAATAATATGAGCCAACGTTAAAGGGAGTTCCAACCGAACTCACAACAATTGTCAATGGCATGGACAGCTTTCCGGCATACATGACCCCCTCAATAATATGAGCCGGGCCTTATATACGGGTAGCATCGACGTACACCCATTGTTGATGGAAGGTAGGGATAATTTAAACAAATTTAAATTCCCTTTAGTTTATCGAATAAACATTTATCTTGATATTAGTTTTAAATCGTATTTAAAACGAGGAATTTTATTTTTGAAAATTTGGTCTCATGCAGATATTTTAAATCATATTTAAAACATGCGGATTAAATTAAACTATATATCACATATATAAATATTGGGATGATCGATCGCGAGAGCTATGCGGTCCGAGGTTGCCAGCCACGGACCTGGGTCCAATCCTAGGGGTAATGCAACATGCAATGCTATCCTATTACAAAGCTTCCGGTTTTACAGATCTTCGGTCTTCAATATCCTTGATTTTCATTGTCCACCGTCTTTGGATGTCATCCCACTAAATCTAGTAATTTACATTTAAATATACCATGACATATAAGGGATACATTTTCAAGGGGTGGGAACGGGCCACAAACAGGCCCACTTTAAATGATAATCAAAATATTTACAAATCGAAATTATAAAAACCTATCGCATACACCTAACAAATTGGGCATGGCTCTCGATCATCCCAATCATGCAATTAATCTAATTAAAATGCATAAATTAAATAATCCAATTATTTATCGCAATATCATATTTTAATTACGAAATCGCATTTTATAAATAAAATCGTATTTTGTTGATAAAATCAAATTTTAATCAACAAAATAATATTTAATTTATAAAATCATATTTCAAAATTAAAATCGTATTTTGCAATTTAATTGCATCAATTTGGGCTTAAAACAATTTTTGGCCCAAATATCTCAAAATTTCAAAATCGACCAAAACGGGCCCGATATCGAATATCGGCCCGAAAACTTCAAGGGCTGCCCGAGACAGGCCCGAACTAAACCCTAGAAAACAAACCAGCCGTCACGACATCGCCGAAGCATCGCCGGGAGGCGGCCGCCAGCGGCGGCCGCCACCACAATGTTAGAGTAGATGCCCAACTAGCCAACTTATGGCATGTGGGTTTATAGACTCTTGTATGAAACAATCTTTATATATGATATTCGCATTTATTTATATGGCATTCTTTACCTTCATTGTGTTGTATGATGATTAACAATTGCGTTGAGTAAAGACCTAGAATAACCAAGTGTATGTTAGATGTGATAGTGGATATGACGGCTATCATTAAACACATCTAATAGTCACTTGTATTCTGAACATGTTCCTAGTCGATTGGGCCGTCAAAATGAGGATAAGGCCGCCCGAGCTAGAGACTAGTATCTGCGATGCGAAGTACCATGTTTCATTGGTAGGGAACATTGTGATGTTCTGAGCATGCAGATAGATAGTGACCTGGTGATCTATCGAACTACCCTCGTTCGGACTTTCCAAGTGGTTACCATTTGTCGAGTGGATAAGTCCGAGGTCTTGGTTGTACTGATTAGTCCTCACGTTGGTAGGGAACATTGTGATGTTCTGAGCATGCAGATAGATAGTGACCTGGTGATCTATCGAACTACCCTCGTTCAGACTTTCCAAGTGGTTACCATTTGTCGAGTGGATAAGTCCGAGGTCTTGGTTGTACTGATTAGTCCTCACG
>KV005070.1:83098-96423 GCA_001598015.1 Dorcoceras hygrometricum
AAAACGTAGGCCTTGGATAAACACAACACTACCCAGCAGCTGGTATCAGCTTTCACCTCCTGTTCGCTCCTCAACTGTCATACCTGCACCATTTTAAAAGCTAATGAGCCTAGGGACTCAGCAAGTAAAACCCCGAATAATAAGAATTTCATAAAACGCAGGCAGACATCTGAACATATATAAACATTTCATAAACAATTCTTTCGTAATCTTAGAGACAGGGGTTAATAGCACATCTCTTAATATCAATTTCTTTTCTTTAGATTATGGCATATAAGCTCCTCATGGTCCGTTGTGCACTTTGATCAAAATGACTCCCGATATCAGTTTTAGCATATAGCTCATATGAAAAGGGCAGTCGACATCTAGACAACTGCTCACCCTTCTCCTTGGTGACCGTAAACTATCTATGCCATAATCTTAAAATAAACTTTGTTCCATTGACATCCTTTCGTTAAACTTTCTTTCTTAAAATCTTCGGGTTCCATCATTTAAAACTCTCGCTTCCTATTTTTAAAATTTTACTGAGTATCGAATTCGAACTTTGAAATCGAAATAATGGAAAGAAACCAGTCGCAATGTAGGGACCAGTCGCAGGAATACAACCAGCTGCAACAAAACCAGCTGCAAGACCTTTTTATTCAAAGCTATCGTTTTAAATAAAACGACGTCGTTAGCGCATCAACCAGCCGTAAGGAAAAACGTTAAACAACCAGTCTCAATAAAAAGCGCTAACACGTATATATATATATATACCAAACGCAATGAATAGTATCAGTCGCAAGACTAATACAAGCTGCAATGAACAGTACTTAGAAATGAATAGAACAACTGCTGAACCATTACGACAAAATGCATCTGCTGGTGAACAGTGCATCTGCTGAATTTTACAAAAACAACGCAACTGCTGAATACAATGAAAACAACGCAACTACTGAATACAATGAAAACAACGCAACTGCTGAATTTTACAAAAACAACGCAACTGCTGAATACAATGAAAACAACGCAACTGCTGAATTTTACAAAAACAACGCAACTGCTGAATTTGACGGCAACTACCGATTACACCGTTATCAAATTTTGATATTACAACAACTGAAAGAAGAACATTCATAATCGTTCTGGGAATAAACTCAAATCCTCAGTACTTTTTAAAACATCAAAATCTTTCTGGAAAACATTTTGGAAGCATCATAAACATCAAAACATCATTTCCGAACCCATATTCTTTCCTTTGAACATGTATAAAATCATTTTAAACAGAACTTCGACATATTTTAAACATACAGACAAGCAGATCTATAAGAACAACAATATATGCTTCAAATGGTGTAGCAAAGAATCAGCTTTTACTTGCCTTAAACAAAGATTTGCGACAACAACTAATTCCTGCAGAAATCTTCTCCTTGAGCAATGCACGAACTCTTCTGGAAATATTTTTTTGAAGAACACTTTAAGAATTTTCTTTGCAAATGATGAAAATCTTACTTTGAAAATAGGTTTTTATATGAAAGAGATTAGTGGCAAGCTACTTGTGAAATCAAGCATGACACACTTATAAAATTTAGCAAAATTCCCTTCATATCATTTTAATTTGTAAAACACCAACTTTTTCAAAAGAAATCATTTGTCCTTCTTAAAAATATTTTTCAATCAATTTAAAACCAGCTCGTGCATCGCTCTTTGGAGTCATCTGCTGGTACCAGCCGCAGCGCATCTTACTTTCTAATATCAATAAATCAGCAAATACATAACATTTAAAATTGCCAATTTGGCCCATAAAATCAATAAAATGCATAAATGTGGTCCTATGGATTTTGGGGCGTTACAAATTCAGAGTGGTAAAAGATCATATAAAGCCTCAACTGAACTTGTACGCAGAAAGAACGACAAATATATAGAATCATAATCTTGCAGAAGACTTTTGCACCAGCGAGAAACTTGTGTCCAACGTTTATATCAGAACAGAGGCTATAAATACAATTGAACTGAAGAAAATTCTGGTGTGAGAAACAGTGGCGAGAGGGAACGATAACGAAGAGAAAAACAAGAGAAGTCGTTGAATTGTATTGAAGATCATTAGATAGAAGACAGTGTGTGATGATACATGAGAGACTACACTGTAAGACCCCGATCCGAAAGTATCAAATAATTAAGTTGTAAAGGTGCAAATTGAATAATATATAACTTTACTATACCAATTTGTAAACAACAACTGGTTCAGGACTAATTTGCATGAAGGTACACCGGAAGCTCATGCTCAATAACGCAACGGAAGCATAAAATATAAAGTTGGGCACACATGTAGCATACTATATAAAACAATCAACGATAGAGTATTTAGAAATTTGTACCTAGAAACCTTAAAAACGTTTATGATGGCTCCAACTAGATTAAATTATCTAGCTCTTGAAATGGGAGACACTATCTACAAGCTTCCAAGAGCACACCTTGCTCAAAATGGACTCCACTCCAAATTAGGTCCACTGATAGCAAGATAATTCTACCTAAAATATGCACTAGAATATTTTGAATATTATACTATGAGAAGCACAAGTTTTTATTTGACTCAAAAACATGCAAAACTTGTGAGAAAATGAGGGAATTTCATGCAAGAGGAGAGAGGGAGGAGAAAAAATGAATGAAAACTCTATATCCAAGGAAACACAAGCCTTGTAAAATGTGTGAGTTGTTCCCAACCTTTCATCTACCTCTTGCATGTATATTATATGTATAGTTGGGCTATTATATCAATATAGGTTCATGAGCTTAATTAAATCTCACTTGAACACCTTCAAGCCCACTAGTAAAAGAATTATTGACCCTTTTTAATTATTTGGGCTCTACAAGGCCCACTAGTGTAATATTAAAATTTAATCAAGTTTATGACATTAGTTTTTGAAAATCACCATTTTCAAAATCAATGATATATCCATGTATAAATTTTAATATTGAAACAATTTCATAAAATGTACAACCCTTATTAACTCCTTTTATAATTTGCTCAACTCTTTGAACAAATTTTCTTCTCATCGGGATCTATAAAGCCAGTGTGTGTGACCCTCAATGGTTCAATGATATAACTAGTAGTGGGTTCACATCTCCATGTGTTTTGGACAGTTCGTGTTCAAAATAGCAAGTTTTGTGTTCATCAAAACTAAAATCTGATCTGTTACACGGATCCAACAAATCCCCAGTGGGTGTCTTGCTTGGAGATCTTCGAGGAGACAGGAGCACCACTGACATGGATATAAATCTGGAGGTTGACTTTGAATCATTTTATCACTTTGGAAGCTCGAGTCGTTATAGCCTTACAATTTTAGTTCTCCACCCCCATAGGCCAAGAACATATTCTTAGTCCTTCTAGAATACTTGAGGATGTCTTTCACAGCATTCCAGTGTGGAAGATCGGGGTTTGATTGATATGTACTTACAAAACTGAGTGCAAATGCCACGTCATGTCAAGTAGATATCACTGAAAACATGATACTACAAATTGCAGACGCGTAAGAAATGCGTGTTATCAACGTCTGTATTGGGCGACATAGAGTTGGATAAGGCAACGCCATGACACTTTGGTAGATGTCCTCTCTTGACTCATCCATCGAGAACCTTTAAAGATGGTATCAATGTATGTGGACTGGATGAGACCAAGCAATCTCTTTGATCTATCCCTATAGATCTGTATTCCCGATACATAAGATGCTTCACCCAAATCCTGCATCGAGAACCTATTTTCTAACCATACTTTAGTTGATTGCAACATTCCTACATCATTCCCAATAATTAAAATGTCGTCAACACAAAGCACTAAAAATGTCACAGCACTCCCACAGACCTTGTTATACACATAGGTTCCTCAGAATTCTTAGAAAAATCAAACTCTTTGATCGTACTATCAAATATGAGGTTCCAGTTCCTAGATGCTTGCTTGAGACCATAAATAGATCTCTGAATTTTGAATACCATATGCTCACTTCCGATAGAAATGAACCTGTGGCTCCCTAATCCATCATTTCTTTTAAAACAATCTCGAAAACTCACGGAAACACGCACACCTTTTTCGGTAACGCCTAGGAATTTTCCCCTATTTCGAATCGCATGCCTTAGCCTTAGATTTATTTCCTCATATTTTAATAGTTATATTCATTACGCCATCGTATGTATTTAATTTATTTTATGATAACTATTTTTTTAGAATATTAGTACAGGTGCTACGAGATCGGAATGGAGATGGTGGGAACATCGAGGTAAAGATGATTTTTTTTGAAAATTTATTCTTGAGGTATTTCCCTAGGCTTTAGAAAATTTCTTAGTAGTGAAATTTTTAAAAGGAAGTCCACTTTCTTAAAAACAGTCTTATCCCCATAAATCTATTCCAATTTTTGAAATTTAAACAAGGGAATGAGATAAGAATTTTGGTAGCAAACGATTTTCTCAAATCTAAACACCCAATATCTTCCCTAATTAACTAGGGGTCAGGGCCGCTCAACACACACATACGATTCCTCAAAAAAAATAAACCGAGCACTAGATTCTTCCCCCTGTTAGAGCCGTCCCTCCCTTTCGCCCCCTTCCAGTCAGCATCTTTCTCCAGCGAAATTCATCGGTGTTCCCGATGTTCTCCACCGCTCCCCGCCTCATGACACCGCTAGTAAGTTCTTCAATTCAAGGCAAGTAAAAAATCTCCTTTGAATGCACCTTTCATTCATAATATTGTGTGCTCATCTTCTGTAAGCTTGTGATAATTTGCTTATTGAATTGTTGAGCCTATGAATTTGAGGCCATGCGACGTATTTCTTTCTTTTTTAAAACTGACACGGCTGCCTAGAGGTTAGCGTAGGAAAATAGAAGAGGATGTGTTGACTGTTGAGGCTAATCTGAGTGACGGTGGGTTAGAATAGGGACTAAGGGTGTTGATGATGAGGAAAAAGCACCAAGGGTCGGATGTGGATTGGGGTCCTGCACTGCTAGTTGTAAGCTGATTTCTGTCTCGTTAGCTGACTGCCCTGCTTGAGCCGTAGGTTGTTTTTGTGGATTGGGTTGGTAAGCTTCTGTCATGCTTGAGCCGTAGGTTGTTTCTGTAATCTGGGTTCGTAAGCCTTTGTGCAAGTAGCTGTTTTTCCCTTCTTGACTAAACTGTTTTCCTTCTCGAGCCCTAAACTGTTTTCCTTTGCTCCTAAGCTGGTTTTACCGTCCTAAGCTGGTTTGACCATCCTAAGCTGGTTTGATCGTCCTAAGCTGGTCCGATCGTCCCCGTAAGCCGAGTAGAGGACCCTATGCTGTTTTGGGTGCGAGCTGATCTGCATACCCTAAGTTGATCGACTGCTCTGAGCTGTTTTCAGTGCACTACCGGGTCTGAAGCCCCGAGCTGATCTGGGTGGACGAGCTGATCTTTGTGCTCTAAGCTGATCGAGTGCTCTGAGCTATTTTTAGTGCATGATCTGGACCAACACCCTGAGCAGACCTGGGTAGATGTGCAGATCTTAGTAGTGCAAACTGTTGGGATCGATGTACCCTCAATATACGTGTTATTTTGATAATAATCAGCACTTAGAGGGTGCAACCAGATCGAATGATAAGACGCAGGATTCAGCAAGGCATTGAAGTCGGGTTGCTATAACCAAACTGGTTCCAGCTGGTTGTTGAACCAGCTTGATACAAAGCAAGCGCTCAACATGCTGGTTCAAGCTGGATGTTGAAACCAGCTCGACACACGGCCGAACGATCTGGTTAACTTATCTTGAGCTGCAATAGCTCAGTGTTCTTGAATACTTGTGCACCGAGATATAGATTGAGTAATGAATAATAATCATGCATAAATAACTCAAACTGCACTCTAAAGTTCGAAATCTCGATTAAACAGTTTTATGCGTTTGATAAATATACAGTGCGTGTATATGCAAATACTGAAATCAGTAAAGAAAGATACGCTGATTTGTTTATGGAAGTTTGGAGCTCAATCTCCTACATCTCCCCTTCTTCCGCAACGGGAAGGATCCACTAGAAGACTTTGATTACAACGCTTCCGCTGCAACCCACTCCTACGACCCACAGCCGCAAGAACTCCTAGCCACACCACTGCACACCAGCTCGCAAACTGCGTGTGTCTAACTCACTTCTTTACTGCCTCAGTGAGAAAGGCGACACTTCTTTTACGTCTCAGTGAAAGACTATATACACTTGTTTAACGTCTCAGTACGAAAGACAACTATACTTGTTTAACGTCTCTGTCCAAAGATGTAGCACCCGAACCCAACGGGGCCACGAGAATTGGGGTAAATAGAAATTTTTGAAATAAAAGAAGGCTAAAAGATAATTTGATATAAGCTGTAATCCTTATAACTTAAAAGAAATCAAACACAAAACGACTCGAAGACTAGCAGGTACTAATTTGCGCGCCAACTACTGAAGACATTTGCGGAAAACAGGTTTTCATTGATAATTGCAATTGCGATTTACAACAGCTGCTACTTTATATAAATACACAACTGTTGCAACTGATTTAGTACAGCACGTTCTAAAAAAAATTCATCAACTAAGACACGAAAAACGTAGGCCTTGGATAAACACAACACTACCCAGCAGCTGGTATCAGCTTTCACCTCCTGTTCGCTCCTCAGCTGTCATACCTGCACCATTTTAAAAGCTAATGAGCCTAGGGGCTCAGCAAGTAAAATCTGAATAATAACAATTTCATAAAACGCAGGCAGACATCTGAATATATATAAACATTTCATAAAAAATTCTTTCGTAATCTTAGAGACAGGGGTTAATAGCTTTCTTAAAATCTTCGGGTTCCATCATTTAAAACTCTCGCTTCCCATTTTTAAAACTTTACTGAGTATCGAATTCGAACTTTAAAATCGTAACAATGGAAAGAAACAATTCGCAATGCAGGGACCAGTCGCAGGAATACAACCAGCTGCAAGACCTTTTTATTCAAAGCTATCGTTTTAAATAAAACGACGTCGTTAGCGCATCAACCAGCCGTAAGGAAAAACGTTAAACAACCAGTCTCAATAAAAAGCGCTAACACGTATATATATACCAAACGCAATGAATAGTATCAGTCGCAAGACTAATACCAGCTGCAATGAACAGTACTTAGAAATGAATAGAACAACTGCTGAACCATCACGACAAAATGCATCTGCTGGTGAACAGTGCATCTGCTAAATTTTACAAAATCAAGACAACTGCTGAATAGAATGAAAACAACGCAACTGCTGAATACAATGAAAACAACGCAACTGCTGAATTTTACAAAAATAACGCAACTGCTGAATTTGACTCGATAAATGTAATATCAAAACAACAACTATGCTATCAGCCGTTGCCTATCAAACCATACTTTATAATGATCCAACTAGCAACTAACGATTACACCGTTATCAAATTTCGATATTACAACTACTGAAATAAGAACATTCATAATCGATCTGGGAATAAACTCAAATCCTCAGTACTTTTTAAAACATCAAAATCTTTCTGGAAAACATTTTGGAAGCATCATAAACATCAAAACATCATTTCCGAACCCATCTTCTTTCCTTTGAACATGTATAAAATCATTTTAAACATGAACTTCGACATATTTTAAACATACAGACAAGCAGATCCATAAGAACAACAATATATGCCTCAAATGGTGTAGCAAAGGATCAGCTTTTACTTGCCTTAAACAAAGCTTTGCGACAACAACTAATTCCTGTAGAAATCTTCTCCTTGAGCAACGCACGAACTCTTCTGGAAATATTTTTTTGAAGAACACTTTAAGAATTTTCTGTGCAAATGATGAAAATCTTACTTTGAAAACAGGTTTTTATATGTAAGGGATTAGTGGCAAGATACTTGTGAAATCAAGCATGACACACTTATAAAATTTAGCAAAATTCCCTTCATATCATTTTAATTTGTAAAACACCAAACCTTTTTCAAAAGGAATCATTTGTCCTTCTTAAAAATATTTTTCAATCAATTTAAAACCAGCTCGTGCATCGCTCTTTGGAGTCATCTGCTGGTACCAGCCGCAGCGCATATTACTTTCTAATATCAATAAATCAGCAAATACATAACATTTAAAATTGCCAATTTGGCCCATAAAATTAATAAAATGCATAAATGTGGTCCTATGGATTTTGGGGCGTTACAACTCTACCCTCCTTAAAGAAATTTCGTCCTCGAAATTTACGTACCAAATAAATGTGGGTAAAGACTTAGCATATCAGCTTCTGTTTCCCAATTAGCTTCTCGCTCCGACTGATTAGACCATTGTACCTTAACCATAGGAATGCTGCGGTTTCTTAATCTTCTAATTTCTCGGAGGAGAATTCTTTCTGGTCGCTCTTCATAACTTAAATTCGGTGTTAACTGGATTGGTTCATGACTCAACACATGCGAAGGGTTAGGAACATATTTCCTCAAAGCTGATACATGGAAAACATTATGTACTGCTGCCAGCTGGGGAGGCAGAGCTAATCGATAGGCTAACGTTCCTATCTTTTCCAAAATTTCATATGGTCCAATATATCTTGAACTCAATTTCCCTTTCTTTCCAAAACGCATAACTCCTTTCATTGGAGCTATTCTCAAAAATATGTGATCACCTATCTCAAAATTCAGTTCCCTTCTTCGATTATCTGCATAACTTTTCTGTCTACTCTGAGCAGCTTTAATTCTTTCTCTTATTTTTCTAACAGCTGCTGCTATTTGTTCCACAATATCTGGTCCCAAACCAGCTCTTTCACCAACTTCATCCCAATGAAGGGGTGTTCTACACTTTCTGTCATAGAGATCTTCATATGGAGCAATTTGAATCGAAGCTTGGAAACTGTTATTGTAGGCAAACTCTACCAGTGGCAATTTTGAATCCCAACTCTCTGAAAAATCCACAATACAAGCTCTGAGCAAATCTTCTAAAATTTGGATCACCCTTTCCGATTGTCCATCAGTCTGGGGGTGAAACGCAGTACTGGATGTCAGCTTTGTACCCATAGCTTTATGCAAACTTTTCCAAAAAGCTGATGTAAATTTAGGGTCTCTGTCTGATACAATGGAAACTGGAACTCCATGTAGCCTCACTATTTTCTTAACATACAATTATGCATATCTGCTCACCTCATATGTTGTTTTAACTGGTAAGAAATGAGCAGACTTAGTGAGTCTATCAATTATAACCCAAATGGAGTTATATCCTTGAGCTGTACTTGGTAATCCAGTCACAAAATCCATCGCTATACTTTCCCACTTCCACTCTGGAATAGGCAGTGGTTTCAACAATCCAGCTGGTCGTTGATGTTCAGCCTTCACCAGCTGACATGTCAAACATTCAGCTACAAATCTAGCAACATCCCTTTTCATTCCTGGCCACCAATACAACTGCTGGAGGTCCTTGTATATTTTTGTACTTCCTGGATGTACTGAATATGGAGCTGTATGAGCTTCTTTCAAAAGTTCCGCTCTTAAATCATCTACTTGAGGTACCCATATTCTGCCCAAATACCTAACAATTCCATCTTCTGAAAAATAGAGACTACTGCCTCTTTCTTTATCTTGCTTAACCCACTTCTTCAATTGTTCATCTTGCTGCTGACCTTCTCGAATTTGATTTAACAAATTTTATCTTACAGAGAGGTCTGCTAAAATCACATTACTGCTGCTGCTGGACACTATCTCGAGTCCAAATCTTTCAATATCAGTCGCTAATGATTTCTGAACAGTTAGTTGCGCTAGTCCTGCTGATTTCTTGCTTAGAGTATCAGCTACCACGTTTTCTTTTCCTGGATGATAACTGATAGTGCAATCATAATCTTTAACCAGTTCCAACCATCGCCTCTGTCGCATATTCAATTCTTTCTGGGTAAAGAAGTATTTCAAACTCTTGTGATCTGTAAATATCTCACACTTCTCCCCATACAAATAATGCCTCCATATCTTAAGGGCAAAGACAACAGCTGCCAGTTCTAAGTCATGCGTTGGGTAATTTTTCTCGTGGTCCTTCAGCTGTCTAGATGCGTATGATATAACTTTACGATCTTGCATCAACACAGCTCCTAGTCCCAACTTTGAAGCATCAGTATAAATTATAAATTTTCCTTCATCAGTTGGCATTGTTAAAACAGGTGCTTCAATCAATGCTTGCTTCAGTTTGTCAAAACTATTTTGACAATCAACTGTCCAATTGTACTTCACCTGTTTTCTTGTTAACGCAGTCAATGGAACAACTATCTTAGAGAATCCTTGGATAAATCAGCGATAATATCCCGCTAAACCCAAGAAACTCCTTATCTCTGCAACATCTTTGGTGCTGGCCAGTCCCGAACAGCTTTTACCTTGGCTGGGTCAACTTCTATTCCATCCTTAGAAATTATATGGCCTAAGAATGATACTTTCTCCATCCAAAAATCACATTTGCTAAATTTAGCAAACAACTGCTTATCCTTCAGAATCTGGAGAACGATTCTTAAGTGTTGAACGTGCTCCCTTATGGTCTTAGAATATACTAAGATGTCATCAATGAAAACTACTACAAACTGGTCTAAGAATGGTTGAAAGACTCTATTCATTAAATCCATAAAAGCTGATGGAGCATTTGTAAGTCCAAAAGGCATAACTAGGAATTCATAATGACCATACCTAGTTCTAAAGGCTGTCTTATACACATAAGATGCCTTAATTTTCAGTTGATGGTATCCCGACCTCAAGTCGATATTAGAAAATACTACTGACTCTCTCAACTGGTCGAAAAGATCTTCTATCCTAGCTCTGCTGGTCACCAGTTGTTTGAGCTTTGGACAATTCTTCAAAATATGTCTAGGCATTCCACATTTATAGCAGACGTTTTGTCCAAGTCTGCATTGCCCCAAATGATTCTTGTGACACTTAGGACATTCTGTTCTAATATTACCAGCAGGAACAGAGCTTATAGGTTGAATCTGTAGAGGCTTTTGCTCCTGAGGCCTCTGCTGGTTCTTGTTCTGTTTCTTAAATGGCCTCTGGTGCTTCTGCTGAAAGTCTTGTCTCTTTTGCTGCCTTTCTTCATCGACATCTTTCCAATCTCTTTCAATTTGCAGGGCTCTATCCACTGCTTCTCTATAAGTTCTTGGCACAGATAGCCTAACATTCATTTTGAACATTGGCTTCAATCCTTCTACAAAGTGACTCAATTTCTCTTCTGTGTCACTTCCTATTAGTGGCACAAAGTAGCACCCTCTTTCAAACTTCCGCACATACTCCTGTACGGTTAAACTCCCTTGTTTGAGGGTCAAAAATTCCCTCTTCAATTCAGACCTCTTACCAGCTGTGAAGTATTGCTCATAAGATACTTGCTTAAAATTTGCCCATGTAAGATTCAACAGATCCACGGACAACTTGTCTTCCCACCAAATCATCGCATCTTCTCTCAACATGTAGATAGCACACCTTGGTCTATCCAAATCAGACATTTGGAGATACTCGAAGATAACCTCCATGGATTTAATCCAGCTTTCTGCAACTAGTGGATCAGTAGTACCACTAAATTCCTTGGGTTTCTGTCATCTGAACTTCTCTTGGGGATCGTCATTACTAGGTCCCCTGCTGCTGGAAGATTGGCCATTGCCCCTATTGTTTTGTTCTACTAGAAGCCTTAACAATTGTGTGATATTAGCATTATTATCACTATCAGTTTCTTCTAAAGGAATACTTCGTCTAGTTCTTCCTCTTCCTGCCATTCTATATTCTATAGCCCATAATCCACCACATACATATATCAGAACATGCAAATCAATTTAAAGACAGTGCTCTGAAAATAAACTCACAACTTAGAGGAACAGTCGATGAACTCTGATTCATCCGATGGTGCGTGTGTTTATCTCAGGAACGTTGCTCTGATACCATGTTGTAGCACCCGAACCCAACGGGGCCATGAGAATTGGGGTAAATAGAAATTTTTGAAATAAAAGAAGGCTAAAAGATAATTTGTTATAAGTTGTAATCCTTATAACTTAAAAGAAATCAAAACACAAAACGACTCGAAGACTAGCATGTACTAATTTGCGCGCCAACTACTGAAGACATTTGCGGAAAACAGTTTTCATTGATAATTGCAATTGCGATTTACAACAGCTGCTACTTTATATAAATACACAACCGTTGCAACTGATTTAGTACGGTACGTTCTAAACAAAATACGTCAACTAAGACACGGAAAACGTAGGCCTTGGATAAACACAACACTACCCAGCAGCTGGTATCAGCTTTCACCTCCTGTTGCGGAAAACAGTTTTCATTGATAATTGCAATTGCGATTTACAACAGCTGCTACTTTATATAAATACACAACCGTTGCAACTGATTTAGTACGGTACGTTCTAAACAAAATACGTCAACTAAGACACGGAAAACGTAGGCCTTGGATAAACACAACACTACCCAGCAGCTGGTATCAGCTTTCACCTCCTGTTCGCTCCTCAGCTGTCATACCTGCACCATTTTAAAAGCTAATGAGCCTAGGGGCTCAGCAAGTAAAACCGGAATAATAACAATTTCATAAAACGCAGGCAGACATCTGAACATATATAAACATTTGATAAACAATTCTTTCGTAATCTTAGAGACAGGGGTTAATAGCCCATCTCTTAACATCAATTTCTTTTCTTTAGATTATGGCATATAAGCTCCTCATGGTCCGTTGTGCACTTTGATCAAAATGACTTCCGATATCAGTTTTAGCATATAGCTCATATGAAAAGGGCAGTCGACATCTAGACAACTGCTCACCCTTCTCCTTGGTGACCATCAACTATCTATGCCATATCTTAAAAAAAACTTTGTTCCATTGGCATCCTTTCGTTAAACTTTCTTTCTTAAAATCTTCGGGTTCCATCATTTAAAACTTTCACTTCCCATTTTTAAAACTTTACTGAGTATCGAATTCGAACTTTGAAATGGAAATAATTGAAAGAAACCAGTCGCAATGTAGGGACCAGTCGCAGGAATACAACCAGCTGCAACAAAACCAGCTGCAAGACCTTTTTATTCAAAGCTATCGTTTTAAATAAAACGACATCGTTAGCGCATCAACCAGCCGTAAGGAAAAACGTTAAACAACCAGTCTCAATAAAAAGCGCTAACACTTATATATATATACCAAACGCAATGAATAGTATCAGTCGCAAGACTAATACCAGCTGCAATGAACAGTACTTAGAAATGAATAGAACAACTGCTGAACCATCACGACAAAATGCATCTGCTGGTGAACAGTGCATCTGCTGAATTTTACAAAAACAACACAACTGCTGAATTTTACGAAAACAACACAACTGCTGAATTTGACT
>KV005070.1:121667-133744 GCA_001598015.1 Dorcoceras hygrometricum
GGTTTCATCAAGAATCCCGAGGAGCCATGTGTATATAAGAAGGTAGTTAAAAATGCTGTGACATTCCTTGTACTTTATGTTGATAACATTCTACTCATTGGGAATGATGTAGGAATGTTGCAGTCAACTAAAGTGTGGTTGTCTAGTATATTCTCGATGAAGGACATGGGTGAAGCATCCTACATTCTAGGAATACAGATCTATAGAGATAGATCGAAAAGGATGCTCGGACTCACCCAAGCCATCTACATTGATACCATACTTAAGAGGTTCTCTATGGAAGAGTCCAAGAGAGGACACCTACCTATGTGCCACGGGGTCACTCTATCTAAGTCTATGTGTCCAAAGACTGATGAGGAGATAGAGAGTATGACACGTGTGCCATATGCCTCGGCAATAGGTAGTATTATGTATGGCATGATCTCAACTAGACCGGATGTCGCATATGCTCTGAGTGTCACTAGCCGCTACCAAGCCAACCCCGTACAAATGCATTGGAAGGTTGTGAAAGATATTCTTAAGTACTTACGAAGGACTAAGAATATGTTCATGGTCTATGGGGGTGGTGAACTAAAATTGGAAGGCTACACTGACTCTAGCTTCCATTGTGATGTGGATGATTCGAAGTCAACCTCTGGATTTGTATTCATGCTCACTGGTGGTGCTGTCTCTTGGAAGAGTTCCAAGCAAGACACCATCGCGGATTCAACCACTGAGGCTGAGTACATCGCAGCATCAGCTGCTGCGAAAGAGGTGGTTTGGATAAGGAATTTTGTCCAAGAGTTGGGCGTAATCCCTGAAGGAGTTGGTCCAGTCCCGGTGTACTACGACAACACGGATGCTGTTGCGCAAGCAAAGGAGCCTAGGTCTCACCAAAGATCCAAATATATACTGAGGAAATATCACATAATCCGGGATATTGTGGCTAGAGGTGACATAGCAGTCGAGAGAGTCGCCTCTACAGACAACATTGCTGATTCACTTACGAAGCCCTTGCCAGGACCGTTGTTTGAAAAATATCGCGAAACAATGGGACTGCGTCTGATGAGTAGTTGGCTTTAGGGCAAGTGGGAGATTGTTAGAGTAGATGCCCAACTAGCCAACTTGTGGCGTGTGGGTTCTTATTGACTCTTTGCATAACGATCTTTATTTATGAAATTCGTATTCTTTTATGGCATTCTTTATCTTCATTATTTTATAATGTTAACAATTGTGTTGGATAAAGACCTAGAATGCACCATAGTGTATGTTAGATGTGATAGTGGATATGATGGCTATCATGAAACACATATAATAGTCACTGTGTATTCTAAACTCGTTCCTAGTCGATTGGGCCGTCAAAATGAGGATAAGGCCGCCCGAGCTTGAGACTAGCATCTGCGATGTGAAGTACCACGTTTAATTGGTAGGGAACATTGTGATGTTCTGAGCATGTAGATGGATAGTGACCTGGTGATCTATCGAACTACCCTCGTTCGGACTTTCCAAGTGGTTACCATTTGTCGAGTGGATAAGTCCGAGGTCTTGGTTGTACAGATTATCCCTCACTACTTGAAACGTCATTGAGACTCTACATGATAGGTGCCTCACTTTGACCCATTTACCGACTCAGTTGGGGTCATTACGTGATGGGATTGGGTGAGGTCCCGATGCATATAGGAGTCGATGCTTCGTTGTCGAGGATTCACCACTCGCCTTTGTGCGTGGATATCCTATGCTATCTGAGGAGATAATAGTGTGATAAATATCTGAGCAGAGTACTAAATGTGTTTTAGGTAAATGGGTTTACCTAGTAACACACGCGATGTCACTATTTGATCTCCAAGATGTATGCATGGTTATTGGATCTCTAGCGACTCTTGATTTACCAATGGTCGTTGATCTGATCAGGATATGTTGGAGTGCAATAATTGCCCCTGCTAGGTAGAGCGATCGAACCGTGGCGCTTGTGTTGCTATATGGTTTAAAAGATTGGAGTTGCACCATTACCACCAGCTATAGCTTTTGGTAAAGCAGCAGGCGCTCGATCCTACAATTGATATCAGAGCCAAGGTCACGGGTTCGATCCCATGATTGAAAGGAGTGCAATTATTGGGAGGGGGATTGTTGGAGTTCAATAACTGCCCCTGCTAGGTAGAGCGATCGAACCGTGGCGCTTGTGTTGCTATACGGTTTAAAAGATTGGAGTTGCACCATTACCACCAGCTATAGCTTTTGGTAAAGCGGCAGGCGCTCGATCCTACAGGATATATGTGTTGAAAGGACCGTACTGTACGCTAACCATGACCGACTGGTTCTTGCAGGCACTATCAGTGATACCTAGGGGATCATGGGGCGATGTTGCTAGGCGCTTTACCATGATCCGATGGGTCAGTCCAAAAATGTGTTTTCGGAGTCGCAATTGTTGTGGGCCCACGGCTAGCTGTATCCCTGAACCATTGAGGGTCACACAAGTACTGGCTTCTCGATTCCCGCATGGAAATTGAGCTCAATTTTTTGAGCATAGGTAGAGGAAGGATGGAAGTGCGACTTCCTAAAATTCAACAGGGGTCAAAATGCAATTTCCCTAAAGTTTGGGCTAGTTTGACTATCCTTGAAACTTGGAGGGGCTAAACTGTAATTTTGGACTAGGTGGTCTGAAAAATTGTTTTCTCATCATAATACTCAATTTTGTAAACTGTGTAGATCGGTCCGATCTGATCGTCGATCGGTATTATGATGGAGCCACGGTGACGCAGTTGAACCGAATGTTCATACGGGACTGGGCCTGACCCATGCCCATTGGGCCGGTTCAAGCCCATCCATAATACTCAATTTTGTAAACTGTGTAGATCGGTCCGATCTGATCGTCGATCGGTATTATGATGGAGCCACGGTGACGCAGTTGAACCGAATGTTCATACGGGACTGGGCCTGACCCATGCCCATTGGGCCGGTTCAAGCCCATCACAAGTCTATATATATATGTGCCTTAGGGTTTGCATAGTAGAATATCACAACCCCAGATTGCTAGCCGCCTCCCTCCTCTCCCACACTCCTCGGCCGCCGCCCCTCTCGCCCGTCGCCGGCCACCGCGACGCGTCACCGCCGTGCGCCGTCCGTTGTCGTCGCCGTCGGACTTGTTCCGACCGTATTGACATGGAGATTCCGTCCGTGAAACATTTGACGTTTTTTCTAGTGCAGACCGACAAAGGGATCGTGATTTCGGTCGTGGACTGGATTCGGAGAACGACAACTGACAACCGTTGAAGTGACAATTTCCTCGTGAAATTGGTCGGAGCCAGGCGCCTAGACGCCAGCAAGGTACCAAATCAAACATCCTATGTATGTTTATTGTTGATTTATGTTATGTATTGACCGTTTCCGGTGCAAAGTTTTAAATCTTCTGCTGCGCCCCGGGAATGGGATCCGGATCCACAGCTGCGCCAAGAGTGCGTTCTTCTGATGTACATGTTTTGATGTGCACAACACTATTACGACTTCGCTCTTCTCAGCTCTTCTTCAATCAGCTGCTTGTGCGCTGTTTCATAGCCTTGTGCAGAGATTTTCCCGTTGGACACAAAGTAGTAGACGTTGAAAGGTCTTCTGACACTGTTGTACTTTGCGTCCTTTGTTAATAAATGAGTCGCAGGCTTTTCTTGACTTTATCACGTGAGCACTGTTCTGAGAAGAGAATACAAGCAAGTCGATTTGAATACTAAACAGTGTTTGTCGTATAGCATTGTATTCAAATCTCCTTGCTCGTAGATTGATGGCATCTTCCAT
Source organism: Dorcoceras hygrometricum (assembly GCA_001598015.1). NCBI lineage: Eukaryota > Viridiplantae > Streptophyta > Magnoliopsida > Lamiales > Gesneriaceae > Dorcoceras > Dorcoceras hygrometricum. The sequence goes on from KV005070.1 coordinate 125,433, forward strand.
GCCATCTGAGCTGGTTTGACTTCAACAGCTTGCCAGCCTGTTCATTAATCTGATTGCATCAAGCTGGTCTTGTTCGAGCTTGGTTGCTTCTTCAAATATCTCTTCTTCTCCTCTCGTTTTCAACCGCTCTTGAGCAACTTTTCTGATTTGCTCTTTTTAGCTGATCATCTCTTGAGCTGACCTTCATCATCTTCAGAGCTAAGAAATATTTTTGTCACGCTCTGCTCCTGAAGATCCTTTCCAGCTGGTTTGTCCTTAACCAGCTGGTTTTCAATCTGCTTCCTTTATCTGAGCATATTCTTCATTTGAGCTGTTCCCCAAGCTGGTTTTCTTAGGTGAACCATCTTGGTTATATGAAGATTACTCGAGTGCCCCACCAGCATGCAAATTCTTCCTCGTCCAAGGTGGGCACTTCGAGCAAGTCTCTCTTCTCGTTGAAACAACTCTAAATTCCTTGCTGACCTTCCAGCTGGTCCTTCGACTGGTCGTTCAGCGAGGACTACTGTACTCCGCTGGTGATCGGATCTGTACTCAATCACTGCGCTTGTACCTGTATTCACACTCAATCACTGCCCTTGTGCTTTGCACTTGATCTGCGCTTGAGCCGTTCTGCACTTCAACATTCTGCACTTGAACTCTGCTCTTCGTTTCTGCGCTTGAACTTCTCTTCTCCTTTACCAATCTGGTTGACTAGCTTGAAGTCTTCTTAGACCTGGTAAAGATAGTGCTGATCCAGCTCAGGCGTCACCTTACTGTACCCGCAAATATATCTTCAACTTGACCAGCTTGGGCGTCCCATCACTGTTCCAGTTTGGATATCTCCATGTTTCCTCAATCAAGTGCACTGCACATATCACGAAAGCCGTTAGTCAAATAGTAACAGATTTTGTGTGAATCAAAACTTAGATTCTGATCTGTAAAACAGATCCAACAATCTCCCCCTTTTTGATTTACACAAAATCTGAATAAACATATGCATGTATGTTTATGTTCGAAAATATTTCTCCCCCTTTTTGTGAGATTAAAATATAGTTTGAAATCTTGTCTCCCCTTAATATTTAAAACAAAAATCCCCCTCAACAGATCATGGGGTAATTTTATTTTTAGAATAAAAAACATTTATGCACTGGGAGAAAGTTTGTCGAAAACTTTATGTATGCATGAGATTTTGAAAAATATACGCTGCTAAAAAAATTTCATTGATAAGGACCAGAGGAGCAATAGAAGATTCAATTTAGAGATCTTGTCATCCACAGACCTTGTGCAATCTGTCAGCTCGTCGAAAGAGACGTTGCCGCTCTTTCCTTTCGAGAAATCGCTCTGCAATTCATTAGACATTCCTCCCCCTATCCATATTCAATGAGTTTTGAAAACCTTAAAAGTTTTTCAGCATAGACAGGCTTTCGAAAGGATATCAGAGCATAGACTATATTAAAACTGTTTAAAAAAAACATTTTTTAAAAGAAATTACACTATTCAAGAATAACCTGCTCTGATACCACTTGTTGGGATCGATTTACCCTCAATATACGTGTTATTTTGACAATAATCAGCACTTAGAGGTTGTAACCAGATCGAATGATAAGACGCAGGATTCAGCAAGGCATTGAAGCAGGGTTGCTATAACCAAACTGGTTCCAGCTAGTTGTGGAAACCAGCTTGATGCAAAGCAAGCGCTCAACATGCTGGTTCCAGCTGGATGCTGAAACCAGCTCGACACATGGCCGAACGATCTGGTTAACTTATCTTGAGCTGCAATAGCTCAGTGTTCTTGAATACTTGTGCACCGAGATACAGATTGAGTAATGAATAATAATCATGCGTAAATAACTCAAACTGCACTCTAAAGTTAGAAAGCTCGATTAAACAGTTTATGCGTTTGATAAATATGCAGTGCATGTACATGCAAATACTGAAATCAGTAAAGAAAGATATGCTGATTTGTTTATGGAAGTTCGAAGATCAATATCCTACACCTCCCATTCTTCCTCAACGGGAATGATCCACTAGAAGACTTTGATTACAACGCTTCCGCTGCAACCCACTCCTACGACCCGCAGCCGCAAGAACTCCTAGCCATACCACTGCACACCATCTCGCAAGCTGCGTGTCTCTAACTCACTTCTTTACTACCTCAGTGTGAAAGCGACACTTCTTTTACGTCTCAGTGCGAAAAACTACATACACTTGTTTAACGTCTCAGTGCGAAAGACAACTAGACTTGTTTAACGTCTCTGTCCAAAGACTACAATGGAAGTCGTTTAATTCGATTCACTCAGCTAATGTAATCAGATCTCTCAAAGTATATGTGAGTGAATCGTGTGTGAGATTTACAGTGTAAGCGTAAACTCTCAAGAATTAAATCTCACACACACTAGGAAGTACTCCTGTTCGAGCTGGTTTTTCATTGTCTTCCCAGGTTCAGTGTTGTGCGTTCTTCTGATGTATATGTTTTGATTTGCACAACACTGTTACGACTTCGCTCCTCTCAGCTCTTCTTCAATTAGCTGCTTGTGCTCTGTTTTATAGCCTTGCGCAGAGATTTGCCCGTTGGACACAAAGTAGTAGACGTTGAAAGGTCTTCTGACACTGATTTGCTCTTGTCAGCTGATCTTCTCTTGAGCTGACCTTCATCATCTTCAGAGCTAAGAAATCTTCTGTTGGTGAAAGGTCCACAGGTCATGTCTCATGGTTAGGCTGTCAAGTGAGGATCCTAGGGTGCAGCACCGCGCGCTGTGTGTTTTCTGCGTAGCGCAGTTCGTCCCATTTCCATGGCTCGCGCGCCCTCGTACGACCATGGTTGGGGCCAAGGATGGTCGGGTTAGAACCGGCTGGACCTGGGGGTGGTCCAGCCGGCGGGGCTCCGGCCAGTGGTGGCCGGAGCAGGGAGAACGAACGGTGAGAGTAGTCGCTGGTCTCGTGGCTGCATGAACGTGTGTGTGTGTTCGGTCTAGGGTTGATTTTGATTTGGTTCGGTCTAATTGAACCGATATTGATTGTTCGATTGGACCGGATTGGTTTATCGAGTCTCGAGTCAAATGTTTTAAAGTCGGTCCAAGTTATTTCAGTATGGACCTGTTGTTTTAATTTTAAGTCAAATGTCCAATTTTAAAGAAAATAACCAAATGTTTTAAAATTGAGACAAACTTTTAAAATAATTAGAGTTACGTTTATTTTTGCATTTTTAGTCAAAATCGGGGCCTTTGGAATTTTAATTGAGTCAAAATTGATTTATTGATTTTAATTCGGTCAAAATCTGTCTTTTGGTCAAAAATTGGTCATTTGAGTCAAAATCGATTAAGTTGTCATTTTAAAGTCAAAATTGATTTTAATGTCAAAATTGATTTTAAATTAGTCAAAATTGATTTTGAATTAGTCAAAATTAACCTTTGATTTCTAAAGTCAAAATTGAATTTAAAGGTAGTCAAGAATTTAAAGGGCGAACATTCGAGTAATTGACTAAGTTAAGATTGATGTTTAGTCTAGAAGTAGTGGGCCAGGCTCCTGAACCAGTTTTTGACCGAAGTAGAAAAATGTAGAAGTCCGTAAATATATATTTAATTATATATGTATTATGTTATGTACTTAAATGTTTAAAGGAAAGGATTAAATATACATCAATGGGCTAAGATTTTAAACTTGCATAATTTTACGAAATGCATGCATCATGAATGTTTTATGAATGTCAAAGACATGTTCTTTTAAAAGACAAAACCCGAGGGATTGAATGATTTTTGACAACTTATGATGAGGGGATGCGGGATACCGGGCCCGTTGAACTTCTGTTCATGTATTACGAGCTTATGGATCCATGTGTTGACATCATGGTGAAGCGGCAACATAGAGGTGTGACATATAGGGATCCCGAGGTAAGGTCGGGTGAATCACACCGCCGCGTACGTTGTTTTATAGATTGATTAATCGACTATGGTCACACTTCAGGATACGAATCATACGTTTTTCATGCTATGCTATGTCATGCCTTATATATCTTATATGTTATGCTATGATATGAAATGTATGAAGCAATGTTTTAAGATCATGCACACATTCATGTTTTAGCGTTATTTTATTACAAGTATGTGCTTGCATGCAATTTTATTAGTATGTACCTCGTTATGATACAAGATATAGCATGGTGCAGGTGATGATCCTGCTGAGTTTACCCCGACTGGCGGTGAGGACCTTTGAGCGCCTGCTGCAGCAGTACCCCGTGATCGTCTTTATGTTTCAGTTCTGCTATGATACATTTTTCAGATGTTGGTTTTAAACATGTTCACTTTCAGTATTTTTACTCAGTTGATTTTTATTCCGTTTGGATGTTTTAACATTTTTAAATATTCCTTATTTATGTTTGAAGTATGGATGAGAAAATGATTTAGAAATGTTTGAAAATGGAACGAGCCACACTTTAATTTTAAGTATTCCGCACATGTTTATTTTAAAAAAAAAATTCTAGAGTTTGGTTCGTTTCAGTTGGTATCAGAGCGGTGGTTCTGGTGGGGTAATAGCCTGCTGCGTGGAGCTCGAAAGTCGCAGTACCAGTCTGTGAGTTTTATTGTTTTACGATTTATGTTTATGATTGCATGTTGCATGTTTTAGTTATGTATGAGTTGGCCTTAGAGTTTTAAAAATAGACACTTAGTCATGCACTTAGATTTACGTGATAAGGTTTTGGTGTATCAGAACAATGCCTCCCCGACATGATAGGACCCAGCAGGACGATGCTACGCCTCCTCCTCATCCCGCACCACCTCAGTTGACTCCATACGAGAGGGCTAGCGTGGACATGCTAGCTGGGATTACTAGGCCGCTGGAGCGTCAGTCAGAGCGACCCGAGAAGTCGCATGAGGGGGATGTTGCTGAGAGGTTCCGCAAGCAGGGACCTAAGGAGTTCGTTGGTACCACCGATCCACTTGTGGCTGAGGAGTGGATTCTATCCATGGAGACTATCTATGATTATATGGGGTCTAGCAGACGCCGACAAGGTCTGTTGTTCTATTTTCATGCTGAAGGGAGATGCCGCTCTGTGGTGGAAGGGCGCAGTGGTTGGTCTATTCTTGGAGATCATGACATGGGAGGAATTCAAGAAGGTCTTCTTCGAGAAGTACTTTACTGTGGATGCCCGGAGACAGCTTATTCAAGAGTTTATGAGTCTCCGTCAGGGAGACAAGTCTGTTGCTGAGTATGTTAGATTGTTTGAGCAAGGGTGTACCTTTGTGCCCTCGATTGCTACGATGGAGAGCGAGAAGCTGCGGCAGTTTACTGATGGACTGCGACCCGACATCCGCCATGATGTCAACATGGTGGATGTGGAGACTTATATGGCGGCAGTGAACAGGGCTTACCGGTCTGAGAGAGGTCGGAAGGACATGAGGGACGACTACCAGAAGAAGCGTCAGATGCAGCAGCCCGCCAGGGGCCAGTATTCGCAGCCACCAGCGAAGAGACCTTTTCAGGGGCCTGCTAAGGGCCCATCTCCTCAGGGACAGTAGTAGTAGAGACCTCAGGGCCAGCAGAGGCCGTAGGGTCAGAAGAGACCTCAGCAACAGGAGATTACTGCCCATAGACCTGGAGGGACACAGACGTGCCCAACGTGCCAGAAGAGTCATACAGAGCTGTGAATGGTGGGTTTAGGCAGATGTTTCCACTGCAAGGAGCCAGGGCATATCACTATGAATTTCCCAAAGAAGGTGCAGTCTACTGGTCGTGTTTTTGTGATGCAGGCAGAGGCTACGGATCCAGACACGAATTTACTCATAGGTATTCCGTTTTAGATTCCCGTACCTTGTTATGTTGCTATCTGGGTGTTTTAGAATTTCATGCAGGTGGGGCACTGCTAGGAAACTTGTTTCCTTAGTTGCTAAGTAAACGTAAGTGAGAAATGTAGGACTTCTAGGACTTTCCTAGAGAACTTTGATGGATAGGGCTAGCGAACATAGAATTTTTTAGGTATCTAAACTGCTTTTTGGGATTTAGTATGACAGTAAATGCGTAGCTGTGTGATGTTTCTGTTTTAGGCAAGATTCGTGTAACGACCGGACTTTTCTCAAAGAAAATTTAGAAATTTGGGGTTCGAATTGAAAGACCCAAAAATTTCGAACATATTCTAGAGTTTGGTTCGTTTCAGTTGGTATCAGAGCGGTGGTTCTGGTGGGGTAATAGCCTGCTGCGTGGAGCTCGAAAGTCGCAGTACCAGTCTGTGAGTTTTATTGTTTTACGATTTATGTTTATGATTGCATGTTGCATGTTTTAGTTATGTATGAGTTGGCCTTAGAGTTTTAAAAATAGACACTTAGTCATGCACTTAGATTTACGTGATAAGGTTTTGGTGTATCAGAACAATGCCTCCCCGACATGATAGGACCCAGCAGGACGATGCTACGCCTCCTCCTCATCCCGCACCACCTCAGTTGACTCCATACGAGAGGGCTAGCGTGGACATGCTAGCTGGGATTACTAGGCCGCTGGAGCGTCAGTCAGAGCGACCCGAGAAGTCGCATGAGGGGGATGTTGCTGAGAGGTTCCGCAAGCAGGGACCTAAGGAGTTCGTTGGTACCACCGATCCACTTGTGGCTGAGGAGTGGATTCTATCCATGGAGACTATCTATGATTATATGGGGTCTAGCAGACGCCGACAAGGTCTGTTGTTCTATTTTCATGCTGAAGGGAGATGCCGCTCTGTGGTGGAAGGGCGCAGTGGTTGGTCTATTCTTGGAGATCATGACATGGGAGGAATTCAAGAAGGTCTTCTTCGAGAAGTACTTTACTGTGGATGCCCGGAGACAGCTTATTCAAGAGTTTATGAGTCTCCGTCAGGGAGACAAGTCTGTTGCTGAGTATGTTAGATTGTTTGAGCAAGGGTGTACCTTTGTGCCCTCGATTGCTACGATGGAGAGCGAGAAGCTGCGGCAGTTTACTGATGGACTGCGACCCGACATCCGCCATGATGTCAACATGGTGGATGTGGAGACTTATATGGCGGCAGTGAACAGGGCTTACCGGTCTGAGAGAGGTCGGAAGGACATGAGGGACGACTACCAGAAGAAGCGTCAGATGCAGCAGCCCGCCAGGGGCCAGTATTCGCAGCCACCAGCGAAGAGACCTTTTCAGGGGCCTGCTAAGGGCCCATCTCCTCAGGGACAGTAGTAGTAGAGACCTCAGGGCCAGCAGAGGCCGTAGGGTCAGAAGAGACCTCAGCAACAGGAGATTACTGCCCATAGACCTGGAGGGACACAGACGTGCCCAACGTGCCAGAAGAGTCATACAGAGCTGTGAATGGTGGGTTTAGGCAGATGTTTCCACTGCAAGGAGCCAGGGCATATCACTATGAATTTCCCAAAGAAGGTGCAGTCTACTGGTCGTGTTTTTGTGATGCAGGCAGAGGCTACGGATCCAGACACGAATTTACTCATAGGTATTCCGTTTTAGATTCCCGTACCTTGTTATGTTGCTATCTGGGTGTTTTAGAATTTCATGCAGGTGGGGCACTGCTAGGAAACTTGTTTCCTTAGTTGCTAAGTAAACGTAAGTGAGAAATGTAGGACTTCTAGGACTTTCCTAGAGAACTTTGATGGATAGGGCTAGCGAACATAGAATTTTTTAGGTATCTAAACTGCTTTTTGGGATTTAGTATGACAGTAAATGCGTAGCTGTGTGATGTTTCTGTTTTAGGCAAGATTCGTGTAACGACCGGACTTTTCTCAAAGAAAATTTAGAAATTTGGGGTTCGAATTGAAAGACCCAAAAATTTCGAACATAACAAACATAAAAGTCGTTACTATATTCTGGACTAAATTGCGAATAAACACAATTCATTGCTGCTAAAATGCGGAACAATTGAAACAATGACTTAAGCAGAAGTAAAATCAGCTGATAGACACTTTTCATAACAAACGGAGGAAATCAGCAGGAAGGGTATATAAAACATGGAACTAAATCCTCTGCTGATAAAATAACACACGCAGAACTGATACACCAGCTGATTAAAATACGAATGAACTAGCATATCTCTTGACACCACAAGTTCATACAGATTTCTACAAAATGAGAAACTAGAAACCTGCTAACATACAAAACCAAACTAAAGTTCTGTACATCAAAATCAAAAGCTGAAAAGAACAACGGAAGATGTCCACGATAAACACATCCTCCCTTTCTGATCATCTCCCTCCAGCTCCTACTGCTGATTACCTGCACTCAATGAAAACTAGTGAGCCAAAGGCTCAGCAGGTAAATCTGGAATAGCAAAAATCATGCAATAGAACTGAAACTTGAATCTGAAATCTGAAAGCTGAATACATAATCTGAAA
>KV005070.1:158360-170999 GCA_001598015.1 Dorcoceras hygrometricum
GATGTCGTCACCGATGACATCATCATCGATGGTCCACTTAGATGTTCCAGCTGGTTCCCTTTTGATGTTCCAGCTGGTCCATCTTCCTCTTCTAGCGCTTGCAGCTGGATCTTATCGTTCCAACTGGTTCACTATGCTCGAGCTGGTTCAACTTGGCCTCCACCTGATTACGAACAGCTGACTCAACTTTGGACGTCTCCATTGCTAATCCAGCTGCCGATTACAATGAATAACCAAACCAGCTGCTGAACTTAATCTTTCAAACCATCGGCTGGACAGATTACTGCTACTGTTCATCTTCTTCTTCGTTCCTAAAAACTGTACACTTAAGTAGAATTGTTAGAAACAAAATTACAGGTTTTGTGTAATTCAAAACTTAATCAGGATCTGTTTACACATATCCATCATCTTCTTTTCACACTCGTCAAAAATCTTCCTTTAAATCTTCTTCTATAAATACCCTCTGTTCGAATATGGCCGTTAGACAGTGAATTCAAATATCTTCTACGCTTGTCAAGGCCAAATTGTCGTCTTTCCAAATGCGTGCAATGCTCCTCTATAAATTGTACTATTTCCCAGAATAGTAAAAATCTTGTTCCCTTAATTCCAGGCAATATGCACGACTTAATCTCAGCCATTGATTCTTCCATCTTGAGCGTTGATTGCGTTGAATGGCTGAATATTCTCCAAAAAATTGTTCAACAGCTGTTCGTTCAGCTGTTGTCTTTTCTTTGTCACAACACTTCGCGCAACAGCTGTTTCTTTTCTGCGTCTGGTTGTCGCTCCTTTGCAATTCACTTCGCATCTGGTTTTCCTTTTCATTGCTGTGACTGGTTGTCCAGACGTTGATCTTGAAGTGCTTGCGACTGGTACATCATCTTGCGACTGGATGCATATCAACAGCTGGTCTATTGTAGCTCTCGTCTGGATGTACTGTTGGTTGCGTCTGGATGTACTTGCAGCTGGTTGTCCAGTCGTTGGTCGTGAAATGCTTGCGACTGGATTTCCCAACGACTGGTTAGATCAAACGATGTCGTATCAACTTATTCAAACGACATTGTTTGCTATGCATCCTCGACTGGTTGATTATACTTCACTGCTGCTGTGTCTGGATGTACTGTAGCTGCCTGCTGGTCATTCTTAGAAGAAGTACCTGCTGGTTTTATCATCGCAAGACCATCTGAATCTTTAGCGCGAAGGCAAAACGCTGTCGTATCAACTTATTCAAATCATTTAAAATGGTTTTGCTATCGCTAACTTCAAAAGCTCTCGACTGATTGCACTGTAGCTTCCTGCTGATTTATATGCGCTTGCGCTACTGTTGGTCTTTCTTCATCTGCTGATTATGATGTCGTCACTGATGACATCATCTTTGATGGTCCACTTAGATGTTCCAGCTGGTTCCCTTTTGATGTTCCAGCTGGTTCATCTTCCTCTTCTAGCGCTTGCAGCTGGTTTTTATCGTTCCAGCTGATTCACTTTGCTCCAGCTGGTTCAACTTGGCCTCCGCCTGATTACGAACAACTGACTTAACTTTGGACGTCTCCATTGCTAATCCAGCTGCCGATTACAATGATAAACCAAACCAACTGCTGAACTTTATATTGTGAACCATCGACTGGACATATTACTGCTACTGTTCATCTTCTTCTTCGATCCTAAAATCTGTACACTTAAGTAGAATTGTTAAAAACACAATAACAGGTTTTGTGTAATTCAAAACTTAATCAGGATCTTTCAAAACAGATCCATCACTAGCTCAATCGCAAACTCAATCTCCCAGTCTAGTGGTAGTACCGTTATGTCGTCTGGGGAAACTTCGGGAAATTTGTTTACTACCTCTACTTCTGACATCTTGGGCCTCTCTTCTTCCGCTACCGAGGATATACTAGCCAAAAACCCTTGAGAACCCTCCCTTAAACAACTCTGGGCCTTCAAAGCTGAAATTAGACGAGGAACTCTTCTACCTTGGGCAGCTTCAAACGAGAACTGACTCCGTTCTAGTGGTTTAAAAACGACGGTCACTCCGTACTTGGTTAACCAGTGTAGACCCAAAACCAAATCAAGTTCGGGCATGGGTAATACAATCAAGTCAGCAGACACTAAATGCCCTTGTAGCCTAAGCTCCGTGTCACGATATATTCTATGGGTTAACAGTTTTTATCCTGAGGGTACGGTTACACAATATCTACTAATAATTGTTTAGGTTGCTCATGCAACTTCTTAGTAAAATACTCTGACATAAACGAATGGTTATCTCCCGAATCTAACAAGGCAATAGAAGAGCTGCCAGAGATTATAATCTTACCTGTGACCATAGTAGTCTTTAGGTTCGCCTGCCCGCTGTCATCATGTAGGCTCTACCGGTTATGGTCTGCTTTGGTTGGGGACAGTTCTTGTCAAAGTGGCCTGAGGCACCGCACCTGTAGCATACATTATGACCAACTCTTCACTGCCCAGCATGATTCTTGTTGAATTTTGGGCAAAATGGTCTATTATCAATCCGGGGTACTGATTTGAGTGGTTGGGGCTGCTGTTATCGCTGCCCCTGGGGCCTCTGTTGCTTGATATTCTGACGCTTAGACGATCTCTGGTATCTAAGCTGAAAGGCTTGGTGTTTCTGCTAGCTCTCCTCTTCAATCTCCTTCCAGTCCTGATCAGCTCGGAGAGCCTTATCCACTGTTGCCCTGTAGTCTTTAGGCTCGGATAGCCTAACCTCATGCTTTAGAGTTGGTCTCAAGCCATCAACAAAAAGGCAAAGTTTTTCCTCACCGTCCCTACCAATCAAGGGAACAAAGTAACATCCCCTTTCAAACTTGCGGATGTAATCCCGCACAGACATACTTCCTTGCTTCAGAGTTAGAAAATATCTCTTCAACTCAGTTCATACATCTGCTGCAAAGTACTGATAATTGAATACCTTCTTGAATTCCTCCCACGTGAGTGTGTCCAAGTCTACAGCCAGGTTTCCTCCCTCCCATCATATATGGCATCCCCGCGTAGAATGAAAATGGCACATCTGGGCTTATCCTGATCCTCCAGCTGTAGGTAGTCAAATATGACCTCCAAAGACTTGATCCAACTCTCCGACACAAAAGGATCGGTTGTACCAGTGAACTCCTAGGGCCGTTGAAGTCTGAACCGTTCCTGAGGGTCCTCTATTCTAGGCATCCTACTGGATGATTGGCCTTTCCCATGGCTTGATTGCTCCATAAAATGCTCCAACAGCTAAATCACCCAACTAAGATACGACTGCTATCACCTGCATTGGCGTCTCCTGACTTGGGGTTTCTTTTCCTCTACCTCTTCCTGACATGATCTGTAACTTTACCCAAATCCACCACGCGACCAAAAAGAAGAAAAGCATACATTAATAAACTTAAAAACTGACGAAAGCTGCTGACGCGAACTGTCTCAGACTGGAGGAAAGTGTTTATCTCAAGGACCATGCTCTGATACCAAGTTGTGGCGCCCTAGTCCGCCATTTATTTCAAAACAATCTCGAAAGCTCACCGAAACACGCACAACTTTTTCAATTTTTGGAATATAAAATAAAACAATGTTCAGGGATGGTTGTGTCACCGAAGGAATGATTCAGCTCATGCATAGCGAGAACTGGTGACATTTACGTGTGCTGAATACACACGGGTTGGGAAATAGTAATTGTAATAATGTAAAACATTCAAGACAAACAGCTCGCAGGCTATATCAGCTTAGAGGGAATAAAATAGGAGTACGAATACTACATAAAATCTTTTGATACAAATAGATGAAAATCAGTTTATGACACTTAAAAACGGAACAGTCTGATACAAATTTTGTTCACAAAAGGATGCGGCCTGTAGCAGCACGCAAAAGCTGGTCTTTCGATAAACACACATCCCCGATCTGTTCCAGCTCGCGCCACCCTACTTTCAAGACTCCTCACCTGCAACCATGAAAGTAAGCCTAGGGGCTCAGCAGGTAAATCTGGTAATAGCCAAACTCCACACAAAAATAATATAGTAACTAACGTTAAGTAAGTAAACATTAAACATAAAGTTTGTTAAATCTGCAGTTTTAAAATAACCCATTAAAATTTTTCGTATGAGATGTGGCGCAGAAGCTCTCCTTAGGTCGGGTCGCTTGATCAAGCTCATCTGATATCAGGTCTATGGGGAATAAATCCCACACTGTACTATGTGAAGGGGTATATAGGTGTCAACCCATAATCCTGGTTCTTCCTGATTGAAGGGGCACAATGGTTCGTCAGCCAACTTCATCACCCTTTCTATATTGACCGTCTGTTATCTTCGCCACAAGTCATGAAACTTTGAAATCATTTCCTTAAACTTTAAGAACTATGTCAGGTAACCTTCTGTCATCTCTCCTTCGTAACCATGCCTTATAACAGTAAAACATTTACTTAAAAGTAGAGCATACCTTTCTCAGAACATTTCTGGGCAAGGTATTCCCTACAGTTGCGCTTCCAATGCCCTGACTTCTTGCAGTGGATGATCGCTCCTGTCAGCCTTCACAGGTGTGGCTACCACAACGGGACTCGTAGCTTGCTTCTTTGTGGCTACATTCTTTTTGGCAGGAGGGGTACAATGCTTCTTCCCTCGTGGTCCTTTCTTCGTACCAGACGAAGATCCCACATAAAGAACTGGCCTTTCCTTCTTTATGGTGGATTCATATGTCACAAGCATGCTCACCAACTCCTCAAGGGATGGCTCCATCTTGTTCATATTGAAAATTCACCAAAAAAGAATCAAATGACCTTGGCAGTGATAGTAGCAACACATCAATGGCCAACTCGGTCGGCAACACAAGATCCATGCCAACGAGCTTGTCCACTATCCCAATCAACTTAAGGCCATGCTCATGGACCAAAGTCCCATCTCGTATGCGCAAAGTGACAAGCTCTTTTACGGTCGCGTGCCTAAGAGGGTGTGTTTGCTCACGAAAGAGCTCCTTGAGATGCATATTATTGTCAGCAGCATTCTTAGCATCCTCAAAACGCCTCTGCAACTCATTAGACATAGAAGCCTACATATAACACTTGGCTCTCAAGTCATTGTCACACCAATCCTTGAATGTTTGTAGCTCCTCAGGACTACAGTCATCAGGGGATGGCTTCTCAAGTGTATATGCAATATTTTCTGAGTTCAAGATGATATTTAAATTTCTTAGCCAATTGAATTAATTAGGTCCGGTAAGAACATGTTTGTCGAGTATAACAGATAGAGGATTGCGAAACGAAGACATTGTCGAAAGTACGGGAAAGGAAACAGATAAATGTTAATGAATATTTTAAAATAATTAATAAGATATAAAGTATGAACTTTTATTTTATAAATCTATTCCAACCACTGTTTTGACATTTTTCATTACCCTCAAGTGAAAAACGGGAAACCACGTTTCTCAGCAGGTACGTACTATCCAATTAGCGAATCACGATCCCAAATAATATCAGTCAATCATGATTCCTAAAAGGTAGTTGCCGATTGAATCTCTATGCAACGCTTTACATAGACTTTTGTCTCAGGTTTGATGAGGATCCAATATTATGACGTCGATCATCGTTACGTGTTAAGCCACACCCATCGATATCGAACTTTAATGGACGATCACCATGAATTCCCCAGTAATATGAGGCGAAATCATGGGAGTTCCATGTAGTTCACATCACAACGTCAATAGATGTCATAGCTTTCCGGCGCTTGGGCCCCCTCAATAATATGAGTTGAGCACCTAGCGGGGGTAGCGTTCATCATGCATCCAATGTCAATGGAAGAGAAGGAAATTATAAATTCTTTATAATTCCCCTTTTCGACTTGATATTAATTTGAATCCTATTCAAAATGAGGGTTTTTGTTAATATTTTCTTTTACCATGTTTTCATGTATTCCGAATTCATGCAACTTTGTTATTATAAAATAATAATGCGCATACTCATTATTTATAATATATTATGCATATATTATAAATAATAAAAAAAACCAAGGATGATCAATTGCCCTAATACTATAGGTCCATGCTAACCAAACATGGACCTTGGTCCAATCCTAGGATATGCAAGGGATGCAATGCAAAATTATATAAGCATCATATATTTACATGTCTTGGATCTTCTCAATTCTTCATGGCCCACCATATTCCAATCTTGATCCTTACCTATACTAAAATTTACATAAAAAATCCATGGCACATGAGGATACATCTCATGGGGTGGGAGCGAGTTATAAACCAAGTTAACTTTAAAATTGATAATATTACAACCCAATCGAATAAATATCCTAGCATACACCTAACAAAGATAGCTTGGGTATTTGATATCCTTATGCATAATATCACATTCATACACCATCAATCAATTATCACACTAATCAATTGATCAAATATTGTAAATCTTGATACAATCATTAACCGCCACGATTATAAATTAAATTAACAAACAAAACTCCTTTGTTTTCCATTAATTCTTTTATAACCGAATTTCTTGTGAATCACAATTTACTGTAAATAATAAAAGTCACACTTTAATTATTTATTTTATGAGAAAACATATATTTTCTGAAATTTAAACTTAAGGGTCCAATAAAACATTTTTCACTTCAAAAATTTTAAACTAATTTAAATTTCACAAAATATTATGAACCACAATGACATATCAATTTTAGGGCCCATTACACTTGAGTATCAGAAAACACCTTTTGAGAACGCTAGTGTCATAGTCATCACCGGAGCTCCATAACAGGATTCCAGCCAACAACCAAATTTTTTTTTAACAAAGAGGTCATGAGCATCCCGTCGGTTAGCATCCAATGCTGCCCTAACTGCCCAAAACGGGCAGCATACAACTCTGCCCTTGCTTCCGAAATCGGAAGCATGCAATGCTGCCATTTCTGCCTAAAATGGGGAGCTTACAAAGCTGCCCTTGCCGCCCAAAATGGGCAGAATCAAGTCCCTTGTTGCCACCCGAAATGGGCAGCAACTATCACCAAAAGCAACCTCTACAAACACATGATATGACATTTCTCAAACGGTTAGAAATCGATCTCAACATAATATTTTACAAATTATACATGACAATGAGCAACCTTGGCTCTGATACCATTTGAAGATACACCAAAATCTCATGCTCAAAAACGCAATGGAAGCATAAAATATAAAGGTTGAGTACACATGTAGCATACTATAAAAAAAAACCAACGATAGGGTGTTTAGAAATTTATACCTATCAACTTTCAAAAGGTTGATGATGGCTCCAACTAGATTAAAATAATCTAGCTCTTGAAATGTAGACGCTATCTACAAGCTTCCAAGAACGCACCTTGCTCAAACTGGACTCCACTCCAAAATTAGGTCCACTACTAGCAAGATAGTTCCACCCAAAATATGCACTAGAATATTTTTAGTGTTGTACTCCGAGAAGAACAAGTTTTTCTTCAACTCAAAAACAAGCAAAAATTGTGATAAAATGATGGAATTTCGTGCAAGAGGAGAGAGGGAGGGGACAAAATGAATGACAACTCTATATCCAAGGAAACACATGCCTTGTATAATGCGAAAGTTGTTCCCAAACTTTCATTTACCTATTGCATTTATATTGTATGTATAGTTGGGTATTTTATACAATATAGGCCCAGGAGCTTAATTAAATCTCACTTGAACACCTTCAAACCCACTACTAAAATAATTATTGATCCTTTAATTTTTTGGGCTCTTCAAGACCCACTAGTATAATATTAATTCAACAATTGAAATAATTTAATTAAGTTCATGACATTAATTTTAGAAAATAACCATTTTGAAAACAATGATATATCCATGTGTAAATTTTAATTTTTGAAACAATTTCATAAAATGAACAAGCCGTTATGAACTCCATTTATAATTTGCTCAACATTTTGAACAAATATTCTTCTCGTCGGGATCTATAAAGCCAGCGTTTGTATGACCCTCAAGGGTTCAATGATACAGCTAGCAGTGGGTTTTCCATGTGATTCGAACTAAACATGTCTTTATATAAGCTTACCCTAATCAACACCATTATTGTTAATCAACTCATTGATACTAAGAACGTCAGAATCAAATTATGATGGTACCCAACCAGTCATGTTAAACGCCTAGCAGCATCGCTTACATGCCTCCGTATGTATCAAATGATAGTACCTGCAAGAACCATTCAATTATGGCTAGTCTACAGTACGATCCCTTCAAATCATATATCCCGACTGATTCGACAACCATTGGTATATCGAGATTTGTCACAGAACCGATAACTACGTGTCATGTAGTATTTGTATCACAGGTGTAACTAAAGAAACTCCTTTCTTAATTGACATTACTCTGATAAGAGATTTCCTTACTACAAATACCTAATGTCACATAGGATATCCAAACCCATAGGTAAGTGAGGAATCCCCAACTACAATGCATCGACTCCTATATGTTTCGACACTACACCCAATCTTACCACTTAATGACTCCAGAGGAGTCAGTAAACAAGTCAAAGTATAGCGCTAGCACATAGAGTCTCAATGTTATCCCCGGTCATAAGGACTAATGGTGTACAACCATAAACTAGGATTTCCACTCAGTAAATAAGAACTGCTTTGAAAATCATACAGGGAGGGTTGTTCGGTGCACTCTAAAAGGCGCATTTATTTGCATGCTTGGACATCCCCATGTCCCCTACCAACGAAACATGGTACTCACATCTCAATTAGAATTCTCTAGCTCAAGCGGCCTTTATCCTTCTTAGAGACGGCTGAATCGACTAGGAACGGTTTAGAACACACAGTATTCCAAATATGAGTTTCATGATAGTCATCTCACGACCATCTCAAATTCTTTCTACGATTTGCATATTCAAGGACTTTATCTATGCAGCAAGCAAGGGTATATATATATATAAATGTGCCAAATAAATAAGTTTCAAGTATCATTATGATAATGATTGTCATACACAGAGTTATTACACGATCCCTCGGCCAACACTTGGATCGACGGGCACCTACTCTAACATCGCAACCTTAGGAAAAACCTTTTTTTGATCGGTGTTGTATAAAGATATTGGAGATAATATAAATACGAAACTTAATTAAGGAACTTATATATATATGTCAAAAGGTACAAATTCATTTAGATTACATTGAATAAGTTTTGAAGTAATCTGTATCGTTCAAAAGTTGTGTCTAACATTATATACAACAAAAAGAATGTGAACTGAAACAGTATGGAAACAAATGTCCACTATAAACATCCCGATCTGATCCAGCACGCACCCACCAGCTCTGACTAAACCTCACCAACCAGCTCTGACTAAACCTCATCACATGCACGCAAGAAAACTAGTGAACCTAGAGGCTCAACAAGTAAAGTTTGGAAATAACAAATACATGCAGTACAAGCATAAACTGAATATACTTAAAAAAACTTTAAAGGAAGTACTGGTAATAAACATTTCTCAAATATTGTGGTTGTAAACAACCATGGTCTCATTTCTTATTTTTTGTTGAGTAATGGCGCAGAATCTCTCCTTAGATAATGGTCGCTTGATCAAGTTATCATCTGAAAATTAGGATCCGGGGAAATAATTCTAAAATTGTACTATGTGAAGGGGCACGAAGGTTCATCAACCAACATCCTCACCCTTCATACGTGAGGGGCACACTAGTTCGTCAGCCAGCGTCCTCACCCTTCCTGGGTTGACCGTCTGTTATCTTTGTCATAATTCACTTTAAAGTTGAAATATAATTCCTTTAAACTTTACGAAATATGACATGGAAACTTCTTGCATTCCTCCTTCGTAACCTTGCCATAAATCAAATTTTTACATACTATTCTTAAAAATATTCTTGAAATACTTTTCTCTGATCTGAATAAGATCACTTAAAATTCGGTGGTTCGCTTATCATAACTTTTGAAAGCTACTGGGAGTACAACGGAGTTCAATGAATGAATAAATTCAAATCAGCTCAGGCCATATACGAATAAAAAATAGCAGAGCTCTAAGCTGATGAACTATTTCTTGTAATTGGGTATAACTTAGAACATATTAGAGTTATACCTTCTAATCAAAGCTAATAGAATAAAGGATTAAACTTGAGTTTTCATTAGTAGTCCAGAGTGGACCTAAGCTGAATCAGCTCAGCTCAGAGTATCAAACAGACCGCGAGCTTAAACCAGCTCGAAAAAGAAAATCAGATCTGGGCTATTTGGTCAACTCACATTAGGAAAGTCAACACACCTTAAACGAGCCGACTAAAACTAAGATGGTCAAACAAAGTCAACTCAGCTTAGAACAACGAAATCAGATCCTCGGATCAGCTAAGGAACATATTTAGTATGTCCAACACATTAGACCGTTCCAATCAACTCTAGCGGAGAGAATCAAGAAGGTTATATTAGAAATAGGGAGTAGAGGCTAGTTTGAGCAGGCTGCTCTCTTATGTCATTCAACCAAGAAAGAGAAATGGTGGGTCGTGAAAAAGTATATAGGAATAAGGTCCACTGTCCTGTAACTGAGGGAAAAGAGTTGTAAACATATCCCATTTAGGTACTCCGTCAAATAGCTCAACTGATGCCCAACCCACGCTGCGCACCCCGGGGCTGTTTGCAATGGCGTTGTAGGGACTCACGCTTCATGAGATCAATAGTGCACTATAAGAAATCCTTTCAAAATCTTCATCGGGAAGCGAAGCGGACCTAACCTTGATCTTCGACATAACCGAAGCCTCCTGCTTTTGCTTGTCGAAGGCCATAACATAAATCGCTTTCTTGAGCTTGCACACCAAGTTAGGATTCCTGGGAGAAGATAAGCCTGGAGTTGGAGGAGGCTGAATAGAAATTCTTGTGGATCCCTCCTCCCCTTATGTTGTTTAAAGGCATTCTTCACGTCAAATTGAAATAAGGCCATCTTTTGATTGCAGCCAAGGCATTAATGCCATGAATGGTGTTTAGAAATTTGGATCAAATTTTTTCCTTATCTATAAACTAAAAGACAAAAAATACCAGGTTTTATGAAAGTTTTGATACTTTGATGATTGAGGAAATGAGAAAGACTAGAACCTTCCCATTAGACAGCCAAGACCTTAAAGCCCTTGCTTGCGACCTTTCCTTGATTGTCTTTCTTTCTCTTGCTCTGCATCCGCACCTTACCTTGCATCTAGAATCAAATCTGTGATATTCTTTTCTATGACTTGATGTCTACGCGCGATATCACTTTTCTAAGCTAAGTGCTAAGCTAGTTCACTTTCTTTGACTCACGACTTTCAGGTATTTAGTTAATGACCCGTAAGCGAAGGCCGATTGAATCAAAAAAGCCGTTTTATATTGTAGGCCTGGAAAAAAGAGCAAATATTATAGTTTATAGGGCAGAGGCAAATCAGGAATATCAAAAAATGGATTTGGTGTTAGTGTAGATGCCCAACTAGCCAACTTGTGGCGTGTGGGTTTTATAGACTCTTGTACAAACAATCTTTATATATGATATTCGCATTTTCTTATATGGCATTGTTTACTTTCATTATGTGTGTAATGATTTACAATTGTGTTGAGTAAAGACCTAGAATGTACTAAAGCGTATGTTAGATGTGATAGTGGGTATGACGGCTATCATGAAACACATCTAATAGTCGCTGTGTATTCTGAACACGTTCCTAGTCGATTGGACCGTCAAAATGAGGATAAGGCCGCCCGAGTTCGAGACTAGTATCTGCGATGCGAAGTACCATGTTTCATTGGTAGGGAACATTGTGATGTTCTGAGCATGCAGATAGATAGTGACCTGGTGATCTATCGAACTATCCTCGTTCGGACTTTCCAAGTGGTTACCATTTGTCGAGTGGATAAGTCCGAGGTCTTGGTTGTACTGATTAGTCCTCACGACTCGAAACGTCATTGAGACTCTACATGATAGGCGTTTCACTTTGACCCGTTTGCCGACTCACTTGGGGTCATAAGGCGTTGGGATTGGGTGAGACCCCGATGCATGTAGGAGTCGATGTATCGTTGTCGAGGATTCACCGCTCGCAGACATGCGTGGATATCCTATGCTATCTGAGGGGATAATAGTGTATAAATCTCTGGTCAGAGTACTAGAAGTGTTTTAGGTAAATGTGTTTACCTAGTTACACTCGCGATGTCACTATTCGATCTCCAAGATGTATGCATAGCTATCGGATCTATAGCGACTCTCGATTTATCAATGGTCGTTGATCTGATCGGGATATATGGATTGAAAGGACCGTACTGTACGCTAACCACGACCGACTGGTTCTTGCAGGCACTATCAGTGATACCTAGGGGATCATGGTGTTGTGATTGGTCCGGATCCGCACCCCGGCAGGCAGCGGAAGAACAAAAATTTACCGGGATGCGATCAATACGAATAATCAAACAATTCTACGTATCAACATATATAGGGTGTTTCAGGCGTGTTACCTCGCTGGCACTTGTGCCTGGCTCCAACCGGTGTTTCAAGAACCCGGCGCTTCTCGGTTGATTGCGGTAGATTCGTCAATCCGGTCCACGACCAGACTCAAAGCTCCTTCGTCAGACTGCACTAGAAGTCCTGACGAGATCGGCACGATCGGATTCTCCTCGAAAAGTTGGCCGGAAACGAATTTCCGGCGACAACGTGGCGGCGGC
>KV005070.1:195582-218071 GCA_001598015.1 Dorcoceras hygrometricum
GGGGCTGGGAAGACTGTCCAAACCGCGAAGGACCAGGCTGCTGAAACGGCCTAAACTGAGGCTCTCCCAACCTCTGCTGCTGAACCAGAAAAGAAAGACCTCTAGACGATCCACCTCGACCTTGCGGTGGGGCGGCGGTATGAACCAGCCAAAGGACAGACTCTCGCAAAGTGTCCATACTATCCACAATTATTACACGAACCCTGCACACCTACACACTGCGCTGTAGGATGCCTTCCTCCACACTGGCCACAAAACTCGACCTTAGAACTACCACTGCTAGAACTACCCGAGCCAGAAGAACTAGAACCAGACTTCTTCTTGAACTGACGACCATGAGGCCTAAACCTCTGGAATCCAGACTTCTGGGCTACCTGATGCTGGGGTGGCTGGAACGACTGCATAGACTGGGAAGGTTGCACACCCGGAACCATGGGACGGTTACCTTGCACCACTTGCGGTCTAACATGAGACCTACGGTCTGCAGTCCCTCCTCAATGTCCATAGCCTTGTCCACCACATCCGCATAACTCGTCGGTGAACCCGCCAACACCAAAGAATACCACTCTTTTGTGAGCCCCTCCAAGAACTTGTTCCTCTTCACCTTCTCTCGGCCAAAAACATGCAGAACATATGCAAGAAGAGAAGAAAATCTCCGGGAATACTCTCCCACGGACATAGATCCATGCACCAGGTTATCAAACTCACGCTCCCTGGCGTTCACAAAGGATTCCGGAACGTACTCCTGATGAAAGGCAGTACAAAAGCTGCTCCACGTGATCCCTAAACATGTCTCCTCTAGAGTCCTAGAAGCGCCTCTCCACCAACGCTCGGCACTTCGCCTCAACTGAAACATAGCCAACTCAACCTACGCTCGTCGTCATACCTGACACGATCAAACAACCCGGTAATGTGCTGCAACCAGGACTCAACATCGGAACTAGGCTCATCACCATTAAACGTCTGAGGGTTCATCCACTAAAACCTCACCATCACAAGTTCCATGTTGTCCACACGGGCTGCCAGCTCATCTACCTCAATCTCAACCTATCTATCGCTTCCACGACGAGGAACACTACGCTGCACTTCCTCGTTCTGACCTTCGGACTCTTCCCGAAACTGCCCTCTACCTCTAACCCTATGTCTAGGCGGCATCTACGAAGGCACTAAGAGGGTAAGGTCACACAACAACAAATAAATCACATATCACATATCACATAAGCCACATAAACAAGCACAAGCAACAGCAACACTGTGCCTAGACTCAAGTGTGATCAAATAAATTGAGCTTATCCCAACTTAAGCTCTGATACCAAAAATTTCAGGCCTCGTGCTCATTCACAGAGTTTAGCCACGCAAACACATAGCGGAAGCAATAAAATAGTGGCTAAAATTTCACTTTGACCTGAGTGAAAGATAACATGATTTAAAATACTGAAATACTTACAGGTTTTACAACGCTTAAAACCCAACTACAACTCATACAGCATATAAACATAGAGTGACTCCCAAATAAACTGTGAGGATTGAGATTCGGTAATTATTGATTAAGTTATAAATTTAGATTTGATTAAGAATTGATCACGTGAGATATGATTACCGAATTTCAGATTTGAGAATTTTGTCGAATCTGGTTGGTGATTTTCAGATTGACGTAGTGCTATTCAGCTTTGAGTCACTGGTTTTTATCGAGTGATATCTGAGTAGTCGAGTTTGGCATGAGAAGTGATGTGTCGTCGTTCGCAATTTCAGATGTCTCTCTAGTGTGAGGAATCTGTTCGAGGGCACGACCAGATGTCAACGTGGGTCAACGGTGCTGTGTAGTGAGCGAATGTAGAAGTGAGAATTAGCGCAGAGATTCCACATGTTAGTCAAGGTTTCTGGGTTGACAATTGGTGTTAGCGCTAGAATCTGATGAGAGATCTGGATGAGCGTGAGTGTTGGGATCTGTTTCAGGTGTGAGTCAGTGCGACGTTGTTTTGCTTGTGTGATCAGGAACCTTAGTACATCGTCATTTTGATTAGTTGCACGTGTTAGAGTTAACGAGGCAGATTTGTGTGAGCGCTGAGGACTCAGATTTGAGTTAGCGCTGGATCCAGATTTGAGGACTTGTGCCTTTAGCGCTAGGATCTGTTGCTGAGATCTGATTTTGCCGGTGATTGACTTTCACTGTAGAATTTGACGAGGGATTTTAATACAAGTGTTGATCGATAATTAGCGTATTTTCGACCCCGATTTCCCTTTTATTCTCCCTGTTGGATCTGTTTTTGACAGATCCTGATTAAGTTTTGAATTACACAAAACCTGTTATTGTGTTTCTAACAATTCCATTTAAGTGTACAGGTTTTAGGAACGAAGAAGATGATCAGCAGCAACTATATTTGTCCAGCCGATGGTTCGCAATATAAACGATCAGCAGTTGGTTTGGTGTTCATGAAATTGGCAGCTGGATTGGCAATGGAGACGTCCAAAGTTGAATCAGCTGTTCGTAATCAGGCGAAGGCCAAGTTGAATCAGCTGGAGCATGATGAACCAGTTGGAACGATGACAACCAGCTGCAAGCGCTAAAGAGCGAAGTGAACCAGCTGGTACATGTATTGAGAAGTCTGCTGAAGAAATGTATCGAAGAAGAAGATTCCAATTATAAGTACTGTTGATGAATCTATTGACAGTCGCTATTCAAGAAGCTAAGAAGAGTCGCAAGATGGAGCTGGAACGAAGAAGTTCTGCAGGAAGCTATTGTCAATCAGCAGTTGAGAAGATGCGCAAGATATTGAATCAGTTGTGATGACATCAGCCTTGATGTCATCACAATCAGCAGATGAAGAGAAGCGACGTCGTGCTGGAGAATCAGCAGATGGTTTAGAGTTGATGACGTCATCGGTGACGTCATCATATTCAGCAGATGGTTTGAGAGAACAGTCGCAAAAATCAGCAGGTAGCTTGTACATCCAGACGCAAGAGAGAAGCGACGTCGTAGAGGAGGCAATCCAGTCGCAAGCTACTGTTCACCAGCAGATGCTATTTGGAGATAGCGATAGCAAAACGATGTCATTTACATAAGTTGATACGACAGCGTTTTGCTCTTGCGCTAAAGATTCAGCAGGAAGACTTTGCGTTGATAACCAGTCGCAAGATCCAGTCGACTTGGTACCCAGACGCAAGAAAAGAAGAAGTAGCGAAGCGTTGCATTCAGTCGCAAGATAATGTACCAGTCGCAAGCTACAGTGCTTTGCATCCAGTCGACAAAGATATCAGCAGAAGATGAATTCAGTCGTAGTGATAAATCAACAGCGAAGCAGTTGACGATTTACGAAAGTTGGATGTCAACTGCTGAGCGTAATTCAAATGGGAAAGCAACAAGACGCAATCAACGCTCAAGATGGAAAGAATCAATGGCTGAGATTTAGTCGTGCAAATTGCCTCAATTCAAGGAAACAAGATTTGTACTATTCTGGGAAATAGTACAATATACAGAGGATGTTTGCACGCATATGGAAAGAAGACAAATTAGCCATATCAAGCGCTGAACAGATTTGGAATCTATCTAACGGCCCTATTTCAAACAGAGGCTATATATTTCAAGAGCGCCATTGAAGAAGGCAGACGAGTTGAAGAACAGACGACGTTGGTGCAACTACAGTACTGTAGTAGAAATACATTGATTATACAGTGCAACAACAGAGGGAAAAATGAAAAGAAAGACGAAGCAATCGACCGCCATTGGAGAGGAGCTTTCACGAGAGTCGATTGCTGAGTCTAGATTAGCTTGTTAGAGCATTTCCCTAGTGTGTGAGAAAAACAGAGAGTTGAGAGCTTCATTGTATCAATCTCACACACAGAGATTCATTCACACTTTATTGGTGAATGAATCTCAAAACGTTTATCAGTTCCCGTCCAAGCACGAAGACGTAAAACTCTTGTGTATGTAGTCAGTCACACAGTTGCGGCTGGTGTGCATTGTTGAGTCTAGGAGTCCATACAAGTGCTGCTTGTGTGGGTGGGTGTTTGCAGATGTGCTGGAACCATCAAAGTCTTCTAGTGGAGCCTTCCGAGGTGGAAGAAGGGGAGATGTAGGACATTGAGGTCCGAACATACAGAAACAAATCGCTTGTGTATTGTACTCTGTTATTCATTCAGCACCTGCTTTACTTTAGCATCGCATAACATATTTGATCGCATACACAGTTAGCACACTAGCACTTGCAAGTCTCGAACAGATTTATGTTGTACATAAATCTGTTTGAGTTGTTTTAAAATATAGGATTCAGTTCTGGTATTTTCCGCATGATTTTTATTTCATACCAGATCTGTCTCCGGTGCTCTTTGTATTTTATATGTTCAAGAACCTTGAGCTATTGCAGCTCGTTTATAGCAGCACAAAATTTTTACTGTTTGTCAAATCAGTGCTGGCTATCTTTTTGATCCTATTTCTGGGACCATCAATTGGTATCAGAGCAGGCAAATCTCAGTTATTGAACAGTTGTGTTTCGTGCCTTATTATATCTTAATATGTCGATCTCTCACAACAAAATTCCTTTGTTTTCGAGGGAAGAGTATGATGACTGGAAAATCAGGATGCAAGCACATTTAGCGGCCATGGATGATGACATGTGGTATGTCATCACAGAAGGACCGTTAAAGATAATGAAGCCAAATCTAGCGATTGCTGTAACAAGTGGCGAGCCTCGGTTTCTTCCAAAGGCCATACATGAATATACTAATGAGGACAAGAAAAATGTCAATCTAGACAACGTGTCAAAGGACATATTATTCAAACGCTGGACAAAGACAAGAATATGTTCAGCAAGATCAAGAACTGCACTACTGCAAAAGATATCTGGGAAAAGCTGACCCAGATCTGCGAGGGCAATGACGAAACCAAAGAAAACAAACTAAAAGTAGCTCAGCAGAAATATGAAGCGATCAAAATGAAGGATGGAGAGACCATGGCCGAGTGAATTGAGCTTCTGATTACAGCTTTGACATAAGCGTGTAGTATTTTGGAGCATGAATGGTATTCTGTGTTTTACGTGAAACAAATTTGGCTCATTGCTTGCATTATGTGTTTTGTTTTACGTGAATTATGCATGTGGAAATCAGATATGAATTTCTTGGCATACATGCATACATATTGAGCCTGATGATTGGTTGAAACCTGATTGAGAGCCACGTTGTGATCGGCAGATAGATGTGTCGTGCCTGAAAGGTACAACGCTATCATCGAAGTGGTGACCGATAGATTTGTTGTGTCTGAATACCACCGAGCTTTGATGGTTAATTGAGTGGCCAGACCTGAATATCAAGGACCGATGTTTTCCATCGGATGATTGGCTGTGCGTGGTATAGAGGCTCGCCTATGATTTGCCAGCTGACTCGTTGGCCTAGATGACCAATTCTTTGACAGCCCTCATGCATTCATGTTTTGATTTATTGCATGTTTATGAGTTGCTGTTGTCTTAGTACTCTTCGTACTGAGGTTTGACCTCGTATTTCTCTTCCTGCTTTTGTGGTCTTGGGTCGATGTTGCCCAATGCAGGAGTTGCAGGTAATCTGGCTAGGCAGAGTGGAGCTTCAGCTAGTAGATCACCGCTTGGTTGAGTCCCAATGTATTTGTATTATGTATCGAACCAGGGGATACCCTGAGTTTCTATGTATTTTGGGGATCTGTTATTTGAGTTTATTTGATTACCTGTCTGTTGTTGGAATTGAGTAAATTTCTATTTTGAGCATGAATATTTTGAATGATGGTTTTTATTGTTCAGGCCCAATACCTCGAAAATTTTTTAAGCCTTATTATTATGCTTCCGCGATTATGTGCTTAATTGTATTGTAAATCTTCGTTGATTATCATGGGGCCTGACATTTTTGGTATCAATTCTTAAACTGGGATAAGCTCATTTTCCTCTTTTTACTCTCGAGTCTAGGCACAGAGTTTTGATTTGATTATTTGCTTGACTCTATGACTTGTGTGATTTGATATCTGTCTTTGTGAATACCTGCTGTTATTCTTACCTTTAGATTTGATTAGATGCCACCGAGGAGAGGTAGAGGTAGGACTGCTAGACGTACCGCTGAGGAGTCTAGAGCCTCGGAGAGCGACGAGGATGTGCAGCAGAGTGGTCCCTCCACGTCGTCGAGAGAGACAGGCAGAGGTGGAGGATGTGACGAGACAGATAGGTGAGATGGAGTTAGTCTTGGCCCGATTTTAGAGGACGAATCCCCCTACGTTCACTGGCGCCGAGGGTGGTCTTTCGGATGAAGGCTGGTTGGAGCACATGGAGGACTTGTTTGATACTTTGGAGTACACCACAGAGCAGAGACTGAAGTTGGACATTTTGCAGTTGAGAGAGCATGCTCAACGTTGGTGGAAGGGTACTTCCAGAGTGATGAGAGAGATCGAAGTCTTGGTTTCTTGGGAGAGCTTCTGTGTAGCGTTTCGACAGGAGTATACCCCAGAGTCGTACTTCAATAATCGAGAGAGGGAGTTCGACAATCTGAAGCAAGGTAATTTGAAGGTTGCTGAGTATGCCAGACAGTTTTTCTCACTTTTGCCGTATGTCCGTCACGTTGCTAGCCAGGAGCGGACAAAGAGGAACAAGTTCATCAAGGGATTGAGGCCGGAGTTGTTTCAGTTGGTGTTGGCTGGTGCACCATCGACTTACGCGGAGGTCATGGATCGAGCAGTTGATATCTAGGAGAGTTTGTTGGATGCGCCGATGCAGATTCCGATGACAGTGGGACGAGGTTCCTATCCTGCGCCTGAAGGGATGAATACTTCTCAATCTCCTCAGACTTCACAACAATTAACCGTCAGAGGTTCAGGCCTCGTGGGAAGCAGTTCAAGAAGAAGTCGAATTCGAGTTACTCTGGTTCTGTGAGCTCTGGTGGCAGTGGATCAGGAGGAGTGTCTTGTGGACAGTGTGGTGGTAAGCACATGACTTCGCAGTGCCGTGGAGTTCAGGGGACTTGCCACAACTGTGGGAAGCCTGGAAACTTTCTAAGAGTGTGTCCTTTGTTGAGGGGACAGTCTTCGGTTCCTTCGCAGCAAGTTTCGGCTGGTGGTTCTTCTCAGAGGCCGCAACCTCCTGCCCCGACCCAACGATCTGGATTCTAACCCCGTGAACCATCTAGGTTTGGAGGACTTCGAGACCTCAGTTTCAGATACCGCAGCAGGCCCAGGTGGATGCCTTGTCGAGGGAGAATGCTGATGAGATACCTGGTGGATTTATCACAGGTACATGCTCTATCTCTGATTTTCCTGCGAGGGTTTTATTTGATACAGGAGCATCACACTCCTTTGTTTCTGCTTGGTTTGTGCATGAGTGTGGGTTGAGAGTTACCCCACTGCATGATGTTGTATCTGTGTCTACTCCTGCTAGCGTGTGGTTGTTGTCCCGTGAGATTGTGGTGGACTGTGTGATTCGGTTTGAACAGAATGTGATAGTGGCGAATTTGATCTCTTTGGATATGAGGGATTTTGATTGCATCTTGGGAATCGATGTGCTATCTGAGTATAGAGCGACTGTTGACTGTTTTCATGGTGTGGTGAGATTTCACCCTGTGTCGGGAGAGAAGTGGGATTTACGATGCTGACTCACGCTCAAAGATTCCACTAGTGTCTGCCATGGAGATGTTTAGTCAGTTGTCTCTAGGTAACGCTGGATTCATGATCTATGCGCTCGATGTTTCCCAAGAGTCGCGATTGGAGTTGAGAGATATTCCGATTGTCCAAGAGTTTCCAGACATGTTTCCGGATGAGATTCCTGGATTCCCTCTGAGAAGAGAGATTGATTTCAGTATAGAGTTGGTGTCAGGGACAGCCCCGATTTCTAGAGCTCCGTATCGGTTGGCGCCAGCTGAGTTAAAAGAACTCAAGGATCAGTTGAGATATCTTCTTGAGAAAGGATTCATCAGACTGAGTATGTCGCCTTGGGGAGCTCCGTTTTTGTTTGTGAAGAAGAAATATGGATCTATGAGGATGTGTGTAGATTTTCGGCAGTTGAATAAATCAACGATCAAGAATAAGTATCTGTTACCGAGGATTGATGACTTGTTTGATCAGTTACAAGGATCGGCTGTAAACTCAAAGATTGACTTGTGCTCTGGCTATCACCAGTTGAGAATTAGAGACGCTGATGTAGCGTAGACAGCTTTCCGGACGAGATATGGGCATTACGAGTTCCTTGTGATGCCGTTTGGGTTGACGAATGCCCCTGCTGTTTTCATGGATTTGATGAATCGCGTCTTCAGTAAGTATATCGATCGATTCGTGATTGTCTTCATAGATGACATATTGGTGTATTCGAGGAGTTTCAGAGAGCATAAGGAGCACCTGAGATTGGTATTGCAGAAGTTGAGAGACTCGCAGTTGTATGCCAAGATCAGCAAGTGCGAATTTTGGCTGGATAGAGTAATATTTTTGGGTCATGTGATTTCTGCGCAAGGTATTTCTGTGGATCCTAGTAAGGTCGAAGCAGTTCTTAACTGGGAGTGACCTAGGAATGTTTCTGAGATTCGTAGTTTCCTAGGATTGGCTGGCTATTATAGGCGTTTTATTGAGAAAAGTTCTCTTTGATAGCCAGGCCGATGACGCAATTGACTCAGAGGATAGGAAGTTTGTTTGGACTGACGAGTGCGAATTGAGTTTTCAAACACTTAGGGAGAATTTGACTACTGGTCCTGTACTAGCTTTACCGTCTGGATCTGGAGGTTTCATTGTTTGTTCCGATGCTTCTCTGAGTGGTTTGGGATGTGTCTTGTTGCAGAACGGGTATGTGATTGTGTATGCATCTCGACAGTTGAAGCCCCATGAAATGAGATACCCCGTTCATGATTTGGAATTAGCAGCGATTGTTTTTGCCCTGAAGATCTAGCGTCACTACCTGTATGGTGAAGAATTTGTGATGTACACCGACCACAAGAGTTTGAAGTATATCTTCACTCAGTCAGATCTGAATATGAGACAGCGTCATTGGATGGAGTTGCTCAAGGATTTTGATTGTGAGATTCAGTATCAGCCTGGGCGGATGAACTTAGTAGCCGATGCTTTGAATAGGAAAGCCTAGCCTCTGATGCTAACATCTTTGAGTATCTCGAGAGTCCACGAGCAGTTGGGTACTTCTGGTTGGCGGTTTCAACCGAGAGGGAGATTGGTGGTTCCGAACTTGATTGACTTGAAAGAGACTATTCTGAATGAAGCCCATTACAGTCGTTATAGTGTGCATCCGGGTGAGAAAAAGATGTATCATGCTTTGAAGTCTCACTACTGGTGGGAAGGCATGAAGAGCGACATTTCTGGTTTTGTTGCTCGATGTTTGAACTGTCAGCAGGTCAAGGCTGAGAGAAGGAGACCTGGTGGATTGTTGCAAAGTTTAGAAGTGCCTCAGTGGAATTGGGAGCACATCGCCATGGACTTTGTGACCTATTTACCTCGATCAAGTAGGGATGCGATGCGATTTGGGTGGTGATTGATAGACTTTCTAAGTCAGCCCATTTCATTTCCTATGATGTGAGGTCTTCGATGAAGAAAATGGCGAGATTGTACATCGACCATGTTGTGAGATTGCATGGAGTGCCTGTTTCGATAGTGTCTGATAGAGATCCAAGATTCACATATCGATTCTGGAAGAGTTTGCAAGCAGCTATGGGTTCGAGAATGGCTATGAGAACTGCTTACCATCCTCAGACAGATGGCCAATCTGAGATGACCATTCAGACTTTAGAAGATATGCTGCATGCAATTGTGATGGATTTCAGTGGTGGCTGGCAGGATTCCTTACCCTTGGTTGAGTTCTCTTACAACAACAGCTACCAAGTGACTATTGGGATGGCTCCATTTGAAGCGTTGTATGGTCGCAAGTGTAGATCTCCGATCTGTTGGGAAGAATTTGGTGAGAAACAGCTTTCGACCCCTGAGTTGTGCAGCATATGAGAGATCAGATTTCATTGATTCGAAGTAGAGTGAAAGCTGCACAAGATCACTTTACTAGCTATGCTAACAGAAGACTCCGACCTCTGGAATTCGAAGTTGGTGATCGAGTATTCCTTAAGATTTCTCCTTTCAAGAGCGTAATGAGGTTCAGATTCAAGGGCAAGTTAGCTCCTAGATTCGTTGGTCCATTTGAGATTGTTGAGAGGATTGGACAGTTGGCTTATAGATGTTGTGATACATGATGTTTTTCATGTTTCAATGTTGAGAAAATATGAGCCAGATCCATCCCATGTGTTGAGGACTGATGAAGTCGAGCTAGATTCTGCCTTAAGTTATGTTGAATATCCAGTTCAGATTCTGGATAGGAAGGAGAAGCAGTTGAGGAATAAGATAAATCCGTTGGTGATGGTCCAATGGAGCAAGAATGCCCGAGAAGAAGCTACTTGGAAAGTGGAGAGAAGATGAGACAAGAGTGGCCTCATCTATTTGAGCTTTGACAGTGGAGTTGAGTTGGTCAGTTTTGGTGTTTTGTTGATTCTGCCTTATGTTTGCCTTTGATTTCGAGGACGAAATCTCTTAAGGTGGGGAGAATGTGAGGATTGAGATTCGGTAATTAGTGATTAAGTTATAAATTCAGATTTGGTTAAGAATTGATCACGGGAGATATGATTACCGAATTTCAGATTTGAGAATTTTGTCGAATCTGGTTGGTGATTTTCAGATTTGACGTAGTGCTATTCAGCTTTGAGTCGCTGGTTTTTATCGAGTGATATCTGAGTAGTCGAGTTTGGCACGAGAAGTGATGCGTCGTCGTTTCGCAATTTTAGATGTCTCTCTAGTGTGAGGAATCTGTTCGAGGGCACGACCAGATGTCAACGCGGGTCAACGGTGCTGTGTAGCGAGCGAATGTAGAAGTGAGAATTAGCGCAGATATGCCACGTGTTAGTCAACGTTTCTGGGTTGACAAGTGGTGTTAGCGCTAGAATCTGATGAGAGATCTGGATGAGCGTGAGCAGCAGTGAGTGCTGGGATCTGTTTCAGGTGTGAGGCAGTGCGACGTCGTTTTTCTTGTGTGAGAAAGAACCTTAGTACGTCGTCGTTTTGATTAGTTGCGCGTGTTAGAGTTAGAGAGGCAGATTTGTGTGAGCACTGAGGACTCAGATTTGAGTTAGCGCTGGATCCAGATTTGAGGACTTGTGCCTTTAGCGCTAGGATCTGTTGCTGAGATCTGATTTTGCCGGTGATTGACTTTCACTGTATAATTTGACGAGGGATTTAATACAAGTGTTGATCGACACTTAGCATATTTTCTACCTCGATTTCCCTTTTATTTCTCCCAGTGACACCCTTGATTGGTACTGTTCACCAAACCCTTCTCCGGTAGATTGCTGTCGATTTCCACAGTTTTTTGGAGCAAGACCGGTGGCGCTGAAGTCGTCTTGCTTAGCTCTTTCGATTGGTACCAGTTTGGAGTTGTAGATCGACGCGTAGGAGGAGCGTGGGGTAGTTGTGGGTTTGAGTAACTTTGCGATTTCCAGTCGATGTTTTTCGCCTTTCAGCTTTGAGCTTCTGGGTAAGTGTTTCCTTACGGTTTCAAGCTTAGTTCTAGTTATTGTAACCTGAGTTGATAGGTAGAACCAGAATTGAGTTCTGACCGTAGACAGTAAGGTGTAGAAGTTCAGAATTGAGCTGAGTTATGAGATGTCTTGACAGATTTGAGCTCCCAGGAAATTCCTGCTGTGATTGCCGGACCAGTGAGGA
The DNA here is from genome assembly GCA_001598015.1 of Dorcoceras hygrometricum. NCBI lineage: Eukaryota > Viridiplantae > Streptophyta > Magnoliopsida > Lamiales > Gesneriaceae > Dorcoceras > Dorcoceras hygrometricum. The sequence goes on from KV005070.1 coordinate 207,278, forward strand.
AGCAGAGTTCAGCAGGCTGAGGTTTTCGTGCCCTGGTGAGATCTGTTGAGGTAGAATCTGAGGTTTGAGGTACGAATTGAGCTTCTGATTACAGCTTTGGCATAAACGTGTAGAATTTTGGAGCATGAATGGTTTTCTGTGTCTTCTGTGTTTTACGTAAAACAGGTTTAACTCATTGCTTGAAATTATGTTCTGTTTTACGTGAATTATGCATGTGGAAATCAGATATGAATTTCTTGGCATACATGCATACATATTGAGCCTGATGATTGGTTGAAACCTGATTGAGAGCCACGTTGTGATCGGCAGATAGATGTGTCGTGCCTGAAAGGTACAACACTATCATCGGAGTGGTGACCGATAGATTTGTTGTGTCTGAATACCACCGAGCTTTGATGGTTAATTGAGTGGCCAGACCTGAATATCAAGGACCGATGTTTTCCATCGGCTGATTGGCTGTGCGTGGTATAGAGGCTCGCCTATGATTTGCCAGCTGACTCGTTGGCCTAGATGACCAATTCTTTGACAGCCCTCATGCATTCATGTTTTGATTTATTGCATGTTTATGAGTTGCTGTTGTCTTAGTACTCTTCGTACTGAGGTTTGACCTCGTATTTCTCTTCCTGCTTTTGTGGTCTTGGGTCGATGTTGCCCAATGCAGGAGTTGCAGGTAATCTGGCTAGGCAGAGTGGAGCTTCAGCTAGTAGATCACCGCTTGGTTGAGTCCCAATGTATTTGTATTATGTATCGAACCAGGGGATACCCTGAGTTTCTATGTATTTTGGGGATCTGTTATTTGAGTTTATTTGATTACCTGTCTGTTGTTGGAATTGAGTAAATTTCTATTTTGAGCATGAATATTTTGAATGATGGTTTTTATTGTTCAGGCCCAATACCTCGAAAATTTTTTAAGCCTTATTATTATGCTTCCGCGATTATGTGCTTAATTGTATTGTAAATCTTCGTTGATTAGCACGGAGCCTGACATAAACAGAGCGATGAGTCTCTCGCTCAACATAGATACAATACAATATAACGAAAATATCATATGCATCTACTACATATAACTGGGACACTCTATCTACCTCCCGGGGCACTACCAGCTGGATCAGCTCCACGACCAGCGGTGAAACCATGGTAACCTGAAAACACATACACAGGCAAACAAATACCAGCAACAGAGGAACACGGGGTCAAGCCCCAGTACGGAGAGCAACTGAAAAACAACATATAAATATCAATAGATAAAATGCAAGTGCTATGCATGAGAACAAGTCTACAACCGAACCAGGGAGCCAAAGGATCTCAAAGAACTGCTCAACAAAAGGATCAGATCAACTGGACAACAGTGTCCAAGAGGTGTGTGAGTATATGTGAGCTACCAACTCGTCTCAACACACGGTAGCAGATGCAAAACACAGCTCAACCTGCTGTTTCCCAACTCATGAGATGTGGGAGAGTTACCCGCTCGGCCTCCAAAAAAGCCTCCTGTTACGCACAGATCAATACAACAAGGCAAGGCTAGCAAGATCTGAGTTCACCATGAATAATGCGTGTATGCAATGACAGCTTGCAGATAACAACACAACAGAGGCAAGAAGATAATGGCACAGAAGCATACACAGCAGCACATAATATCCATGCCCAATTCAACGCTGTAACACAAGCTCACATCCGTACCTCAAGTCTTCTGCGTTATAATTACCACAAAGCAGTCCCGAGTAACACATATCTCACACTTGCTAAGCCAAACACAGATACTAGCTCAGGGACAGTAGCACAGAAACTGCAACTGGGAGCTACGAACTCAACCAGCGTTATCCTACCCTTCTAACACAACAGAAGGCTCTAAACAAGCACAAGGTAGGATCTTAACACTTACCCAACAAGCTACCTGAACGGCAGAAGCAAGGTCACGCTTATGCTAACAGACTACGCAAGGGAGATGTCTTAGCGAATCTCTCCAAGCTTAACGCAAACTTCCAAAAGCAGTACCAAACGAAGCGTCTCAGCAAGAGGAGTCCAGCGCTACCACTCACGCTTCAGTCGGAGCTATCTACCGTCGGCAATCGGAGAGGATAAGGTTCAGTGAACAGTAGCTAGGGTATCGCGACAAGATTCGCTATTGGGAAATATTCTAAGTGTCGGGGAACAATAATGGACAAAGGGTCAAAGTCCTCTTAAATATATCTCAAATATACTCAAGTCTGATGAACAGATCCACCGAAAACTTAAGGTTCGAAGCTAAAAATCCCACTCGGATCTGAATCTCACATCAGATATGACTCTTACAGATCCTGCCTTACTAACATCGCACGTGGGTCTACTGTCGCATCTGGACACGTCACCCGCTACTCGAATCTGAAACACAAAACAGCAGCACTCCCTAATGCTCAGATCCCATCAAATCTGAAGACATGCGCAACTCACATCTGAGTCTCCCCCGCTAAGCCAAAACGCTGTCGTTCCAACTAATCCAAACGACGTAGTATAGCTACTCGCTACAGAAACACGCTAGCGTACCCACATCTGCTTAACGACACCAGATTCCATCGCCACAGCTGAACGCGATCACTCAGCGCTGGCCAACACTCAAATCTGATCAGTTCCCGCGGAAACTCTCCAACTCTCAAGATCTGTTACAAGGACTTATACGGACCCGATAACCAAGCCAAGCGTACCAACTCAAAGCTGTCTCATCCCAGACATGATCAAACCAAATCTGGTCGATACTAAACCCGATTAATTAACTCAATTAATATTATAAACTTTCGGGTCTCACAAACGTACTGATACATGTATTTATATGAAAACAAAAATCATGATCTCATTATTTTATAACATCTTTGAAAGTACACCATTTTTTTTAAAAAAAACAACATAGACCGAAACGATTTTAAAACATCCTGAACTGTGCTTGATAGTATTTGGCCTCCAACTCCGGTGAACCAGGTTCCTAAATTAGACTGGGAATTAGATCAGACGCAAGTTGGTTCGCATTCAAAAAAATATAGTAAGGCTAGGGAAATAGCAAATAAATCCTTCCAAAATTTTAGATTTATCATTGTGGCTAAATGGATTTCTGGGCATTACAACTCTACCTCCCTTACAAAAATTTCATCCTTGAAAATTAGTTACTTAAATAGATCTAGGTATCGACTACACATATCTGCCTCAGCTTCCCAAGTTTCTTCTCGTTCTGAATGATTTTCCCAATGAATCTTGATCATAGGAATACTTCTATTTCTCAACCATTGGTTTCCTCTAAGAAGAATTTTCACTAGTTCTTATTCAATATCAGATCAGGCTCAAGCTGCATTGATTCGTACCTTAGTACATGCGAAGGATTTGAAATTGTAGCGTCCGAGATTCGCTCACGTAAACCACATGCATGAGATAAAAATTTTAAAATGATTTAAATTTTAATTGAGGTTTTAAATATTAATGATGATTGTATTTTAAGATTTTAAATGTGTTTCTTGAGATTTCGATTTCATGTGAATATCTGGTGCTGAGCCACGGAGGGTTGATCGGGGACGATAGAGGTGACTTTAAAAATATTCAAAAATTTAATTTATAGATTTTTGGAGACAAAAAATGTGACACCCGAACCCAACGGGGCCACGAGAATTGGGTAAATGAAAATTTTTGAATAAAAGAAGGGCTAAATGATAATTTGCTATAGGCTGTATTTCCTATAACTTGAAAGGAACAAAACATACTACAAGCTCAAAGATCAGCAGGTACTTAAGTTGCGCGCTAACTACTAAAAACGTTTGCGGAAAAACGGTTTGTATTGATAATTGCAATTGCGATTACAACAGCTGATATTCTAAGTAAATATACAACCGTTGCTACTGATCTAATACAGTACAAATTAAATCAAAACACTACAACTGAGACACGGAAAACGTAGGCCTTGGATAAACACAACACCCAACTGCTGGTCTCAAGTTTCACCTGCTGTTCGTTCTTCAGCTGTTGTACCTGCACCATTTTAAAAGCTAGTGAGCCTAAAGGCTCAGCAAGTAAAAATCTGTACATAATCAATTTCATTTAACGCAGGCAGACGACTGTACATTCATAAACATTTCATAAACAGTTCGTTCATAATCTTAGAGACAGGGGATAATAGCCCAGCTCTAACATCAATTTCTTTTCCTTAGACTATGGCATATAAGCTCCTCATGGTCCGTTATGCACTTTGATCAAAATGACTCCCGATATCAGTTTTAGCATATAGCTCGTTATAAAGGGGCAGTCGACATCTCGACAACTTCTCACCCTTCTCATTGGTGACCGTCAACTATTTATGCCATAATCTTAAAATAAACTTTGATCCATTATATTCTTTCGTAAAACATTTCTGTAACACGTCGGGTTCCATCATTTTAAACATTTGCTTCCCATTTTAAAACTTTACTGAGTATCGAATTCGACTTTGAAGACATATCGTTTGAAATGAAACTGGTGAGAGGAAAACCAGTCGCAAGAAAAGGGAATAGCACTTATGAAACCTCTGCTGTTTACAACTATCGCTAATTGAACCAGCTGGAATAAACAAAACCAACTGCAAGACTTGTTTTAAAAACAATCGTATTTAAATGAAACGATGTCGTTAGAGAAATCAGCAGATATGATAACAAGACTACCTGCTGATATTTTATGACTTAAAGAAACGACGTCGTTAGCGCATCAATCAGTCGCAAAGAAAAGCTCTAACATGATTATATTACTGAATAGTACCAGTCGCAAGACTAATACCTGCTGAATTTAAACAGTACTTAGAAACGAATAAAGCAACTGCTGAACTATCACAATGGAATGCATCTGCTGGTGAACAGTGCATATGCTGATTTTATGAAAAAACAAAGCAACTGCTAAATTCTAACAAGGGAAATGCAGATTCTATTTGACTATAACAATGCAGCTGCTGATTCCTAACAAAGAATCGCAACTACTGACTTTAACAAGGAAGGATGCACTGCTGATGAACAGTGCATATGCTGAACATTTACGAAAGACACTTGCAATATCGAAACGATAATCGCGCTACCAGCCATTGCCTATTAAACCAGACTATACTGATTCAACCAGCAACTACTGATTACACAATCATCAAACTCCGACATCACAGCAACAAGGAAAAACATTCGTAACATAACAATACAGCTGCTGAATCTTAACAAGTAGACACAGCTGCTGAAACATAACTCGACGTTCGTAATATCAAAACAACAATTGTGCCATCAGCCGTTGCCTATCAAACCATACTTACAATGATTCAACCAACAACTACTGATTTCATAGTTATCAAATTCTAATATTACAGCTATTACGAGAAGAACATTCATGACATTTCTGGAAATCAATTCAAATCCTCAGTACATTTAAGACTTCATAAACTTTCTGGAAATCATACTGGAAGCATCATAAACATTAAAACATCATTTTCGAACCCATATTTCTTTCCTTTTTCATGTCTAAATCATTTCAAACATGAACTTTAAACATTCAGGCAAGCAGATCCATACGAACAACGATATAAGCTTTAAATGGTGTAGCAAAGGATCAGCTTTTACGTGCCTTAATCAAAGCTTTGCGTCAACAGCTATTTCCTGCAGAACTTCTCCCCTTGAGCAACGCACGAACTCTTTTGGAATTTCTTTGAAGAACACTTTAAAACTTTTCTTTGCAATTGATGAAAATCTTACTTTGAAAACAGGTTTTTATATGAAAGGGATTAGTGGCAAGCTACTTGAGAAATCAAGCATGACACACCTCTAAAATTTAGTAAAAATTCCCTTCATATCTTTTAATTTGTAAAACACCAAACCTTATTTTAAAGAAAACATTTCACCTCCTTAAAACATTTCCCAATTAATTTAATATCCAGCTCGTGTATCGCTCATTAGAGTTTCCTGCTGGTATCAGCCGTAACGCTCCTACTTGCTGATATCAACAATTCAGCAGACACATAACTTTTAAAATTGCCTATTGGACCCATGAAATCAATAAAATGCATAATCGTGGTCCTATGGATTTTGGGGTGTTTCAACTCTACCCTCCTTATTGAAATTTCGTCCTCGAAATATACGTTCCAAATAAATACGGGTAAAGGCTTAGCATATCAGCTTCTGTTTCCCACGTTGCTTCTCGCTCCGACTGGTTGGACCATTGTATCTTAACCATAGGAATGCTACGGTTTCTTAATCTTCTAACTTGTCGGAGGAGAATTCTTTCTGGTCGCTCTTCGTAGCTTAAATCTGGTGCTAACTGAATTGGTTCTTGACTCAGCACGTGCGAAGGGTGGGGAATATATTTCCTCAAAGCTGATACGTGAAAAACATTATGCACTGCTGACATTTGTGGAGGCAGCGCTAGTCGATAGGCGAGCGTTCCTACCTTTTCTAAAATCTCGTATGGTCCAATATACCTTGGACTCAACTTCCCTTTCTTTCCAAAACGCATAACTCCTTTCATTGGAGCTATTTTCAAAAATACTCGATCACCTATTTCAAAATTCAGCTCCCTTCTTCGATTATCTGCGTAACTATTCTGCCAACTTTGAGCAGTTTTCATTCTTTCTCTTATTCTTCTAACAGCTGCTGCTGTTTGCTCCACAATATCTGGTCCCAAACCAGCTCTTTCACCAACTTCATCCCAGTGAATTGGTGTTCTACACTTTCTTCCATACAAAGCTTCATATGGAGCCATTTGAATCGAAGCTTGGAAACTGTTATTATAGGCAAACTCTACCAGTGGCAAACTTGCATCCCAACCTGCTGAAAAATCTACAATACATGCTCTGAGCAAATCTTCTAAAATTTGAATCACCCTCTCCGATTGTCCATCAGTTTGTGGGTGAAACGCAGTGCTGAACGTCAATTTTGTACCCATAGCTTTATGTAGACTTTTCCAAAATGCTGATGTAAACTTAGGATATCTGTCTGATACAATGGAAATTGGAACACCATGTAGCCTCACTATTTCTTTAACATACAATTCTGCGTACCTGCTTACCTCATATGTTGTTTTAACTGGTAAGAAATGAGCAGACTTAGTGAGCCTATCAATTATAACCCAAATGGAGTTATATCCTTGTACTATTCTTGGTAAACCAGTTACAAAATCCATCGCTATACATTCCCACTTCCATTCCGGAATCGGCAGTGGCTTCAATAATCCTGCTGGTCGCTGGTGTTCAGCCTTCACCAGCTGACACGTTAAACATTCAGCTACAAATCTAGCAACATCTCTCTTCATTCCTGGCCACCAATACAACTGCTGGAGGTCTTTGTACATTTTTGTACTTCCTGGATGTACTGAATATGGAGATGTATGAGCTTCTTTCAAAAGTTCAGTTCTTAAATCATCTACTTGAGGCACCCATATTCTGCCCAAGTACCTAACAATTCCATCCTCTGAAAAATAGAGACTGCTGCCTCTTTCTCTATCCTGCTGGACCCATTTCTTCAACTGCTGATCTTGCTGCTGACCCTCTCGAATTTGATTTAACAAATTAGATCTTACAGAGAGGTCTGCTATCATCATAGCATTGCTGCTGCTGGTTACTATCTCCAGTCCAAATCTCTTAATTTCATTCGCCAACTGTTGTTGGACAGTCAATTGAGCTAATCCTGCTGATTTCCTGCTGAGGGCATCAGCTACCACGTTTGCTTTTCCTGGGTGATAACTGATAGTTCAATCATAATCTTTAACCAGCTCCAACCATCTCCTCTGCCTCATATTCAATTCTTTCTGGATAAAGAAGTACTTCAAACTCTTGTGATCTGTAAAGATCTCACACTTCTCCCCATAGAGGTAATGCCTCCATATCTTAAGGGCAAAGACAACAGCTGCTAGTTCTAAGTCATGAGTTGGGTAATTCTTCTCATGGTCTTTTAGCTGCCTAGATGCGTACGAAATAACTTTACGATCCTGCATCAACACAGCTCCTAGTCCCAACTTAGACGCATTAGTGTATATTACAAATTTTCCTTCATCAGTTGGCATCGTCAAAACAGGGGCTTCAATCAGCGCTTGCTTCAATTTGTCAAAACTACTTTGACACTCTTCTGTCCAGTTATACTTCACTTGCTTCCTTTGTAAGCGTAGTCAGAGTAACAGCAATCTTTGAGAATCCTTGGATGAATCGCCTATAATATCCAGCTAAACCAAAGAAACTCCTTATCTCTGCCACATTCTTTGGTGCTGGCCAGTCGCGAACCGCTTCAACTTTAGCAGGGTCGAATTCTATACCATCCTTAGAGATTATATGGCCTAAGAACGATACTTTCTCCATACAGAAATCACATTTGCCGAATTTAGCATACAACTGTTTATCTTTCAAAATCTGGAGCACGATTCTTAAATGTTGAACATGCTCCTGCTGAGTCTTAGAATAGACTAAGATATCATCGATAAATACAACTACAAACTGGTCTAAGTATGGTTGAAAGACCCTATTCATTAAATCCATAAATGCTGATGGAGCATTTGTAAGTCCAAAGGGCATAACCAAAAATTCGTAATGGCCATACCTAGTTCTAAAGGCTGTTTTATATACATCAGTTGCCTTAATCTTCAGTTGGTGATATCCAGACCTCAAGTCGATCTTAGAAAATACTACGGACCCTCTCAACTGGTCAAAAAGATCTTCTATCCTAGGTAATGGATACTTATTCTTAATTGTCAATTTGTTTAACTCGCGGTAATCTATATATAATCTCATACTTCCATCTTTTTTCTTAACAAATAGAACAGGGGCTCCCCATGGCGAAGTTCTTGGTCTTATAAATCCTTTCTCCAATAGATCTTGTATCTGTTCTTTTAATTCTTTCATCTCTGTTGGAGCTAGTCGATATGGTGGTAGGCTTCAACCCTTCTATGAAGTGACTCAATTTCTCTTCTGGGTCACTCCCTATTAATGGCACGAAATAGCACCCTCTCTCAAACTTCCGCACATACTCCTGTACGGTTAAACTCCCTTGCTTGAGGGTCAAAAATTCCCTCTTCAATTCAGATCTCTTTCCCGCTGTGAAGTATTGCTCATAGAATACTCGCTTGAAATCTGCCCAGGTGAGATTCAGCAGATCCACTGACATCTTGACTCGTTCCCACCAAATCATTGCATCTTCCCTTAGCTTGTAGATAGCGCACCTTGGCCTATCTAAATCAGACAGTTGGAGGTATTCGAAAATAACCTCCATAGATTTAATCCAACTCTCAGCAATTAGTGGATCAGTAGTTCCGCTAAATTCCTTAGGCTTCTGGCGCCTAAATTTCTCTTGGGGGTCATCATTACTTGGTCTCATGCTGCTGGAAGATTGGCCATTGCCTCTATTGTTATTTTGTTCTACCAGCATTCTTAACAATTGAGTGATGTTAGCATTGTTATCACTCTCAGTTTCTTCTAGAGGAATACTGCTTCTAGTTCTTCCTCGTCCTCTTCCTGATATTCTATATTCTATAGCCCATAATCCACCACATGCATAAATCAGAACATGCTAAATAATTTAAAGACAATGCTCTGAAAATAAACTCACAACTTAGAAGAACAGACGATGAACATTGATCCAGCTGATGGTGCGTGTGTTTATCTCAGGAACGTTGCTCTGATACCTTGTTGTGACACCCGAACCCAACGGGGCCACGAGAATTGGGTAAATAAAAATTTTCGAATAAAAGAAGGGCTAAATGATAATTCGCTATAGGCTGTATTTCCTATAACTTGAGAGGAACAAAACATACTACAAGCTCAAAGATCAGCAGGTACTTAAGTTGCGCGCTAACTACTAAAAACGTTTGCGGAAAAACGGTTTGTATTGATAATTGCAATTGCGATTACAACAGCTGATATTCTAAGTAAATATACAACCGTTGCTAATGATCTAATACAGTACAAATTAAATCAAAACACTACAAATGAGACACGGAAAACGTAGGCCTTGGATAAACACAACACCCAACTGCTGGTCTCAAGTTTCACCTGCTGTTCGTTCTTCAGCTATTGTACCTGCACCATTTTAAAAGCTAGTGAGCCTAAAGGCTCAGCAAGTAAAAATCCGTACATAATCAATTTCATTTAACGCAGGCAGACTACTGTACATTCATAAATATTTCATAAACAGTTCATTCATAATCTTAGAGACAGGGGATAATAGCCCAGCTCTAACATCAATTTCTTTTCCTTAGACTATGGCATATAAGCTCCTCATGGTCCGTTATGCACTTTGATCAAAATGACTCCCGATATCAGTTTTAGCATATAGCTCGTTATGAAGGGGCAGTCGACATCTCGACAACTGCTCACCCTTCTCATTGGTGACCGTCAACTATTTATGCCATAATCTTGAAATAAACTTTGATCCATTATATTCTTTCGTAAAACATTTCTGTAACACGTCGGGTTCCATCATTTTAAACATTTGCTTCCCATTTTAAAACTTTACTGAGTATCGAATTCGACTTCGAAGACATATCGTTGAAATGAAACTGGTGAGAGGAAAACCAGTCGCAAGAAAAGGGAACAGCACTTATGAAACCTCTGCTGCTTACAACTATCGCTAATTGAACCAGCTGGAATAAACAAACCAGCTGCAAGACTTGTTTTAAAAACAATCGTATTTAAATGAAACGATGTCGTTAGAGAAATCAGCAGATACGATAACAAGACTACCTGCTGATATTTTATGACTTAAAGAAACGACGTCGTTAGCGCATCAATCAGTCGCAAACAAAAGCGCTAACATGATTATATTACCGAATAGTACCAGTCGCAAGACTAATACC
>KV005070.1:236865-276775 GCA_001598015.1 Dorcoceras hygrometricum
TTGACTTGACTCGATAAAATGACTTGGACTTTAAAATAAAACTACCGGCCCATAAATAAAATAACTCGGACCGGACTTAAAATATTTGACTCGACACTTGACCAACTCGACCCGGCCCGATTGAACCGACCCATCAGCCCAACCGAACCGGCCCAAGCCCATCTCCCAATTACCCTAGACCAAAAACACACACACAACATGCTGCCGCCGCGACCAGCAGTCACTTATCACGTTCGTTCTCCATGCTCCGACCACCACTGCCAGAGCCCTTCCGGATGGACCACCCCAGGTCCAGGCGGTTCTAACGTGACCGACCTTGGCTCAAAAAGTTGGCTACCAAAGGAGAACTGGTCGCTGCAAATGGACGCTCCAGCCATGCTGCGCCATCGCAACCACCTGCTGGTCTTCGCATTCTTTCTCCCTGCTCCAGCCACCAATGCCAGAGCCTTTCCGGCTGGACCACCCCCAGGTCCAGACGGTTCTAACGAGACCAGCCACAGCCCCAACCGTTGTTACACGAGAGCGCACGACCCTGGAGAAGGTGACGCACCGCGCAGCCGCAGAACACACAACAGAAGGTGTTTTGCATGCAGCCACTGGTTCGACCCTTAATCTCCCACTTCGAACCACTAAAAACCACCACTAGGAACCCCATGAATCCCTTAAGGTCGATCCATAACCCCTCAAGCAGTCCATCAACCGAAGCCATGCAAGAAAGTTCAAAAAACCGTGAGATGCACACGAAACAATACGTGATCATGGACATGGATGCAAAGATCTGAAACATTCACATAAAAGTCATGAATAATCTTTGTAAAACAGTGTATTATGATCTAAATGGTGAGAAAATAAATAATAAAACATGCCTTGATCGAAAAAGAAGAGAAGATACGCGATACCGGAGCGGAGGACAATTGAGAAGACCACACATTTGAGTTTCAATCCAAAACCTTGCAAATTTCGGTCACCTTAGGGAGAAAAGAGGCTGAAGTCGGCTGAGAGAGGAGTGGCTAGGGTAATTTTCGAAATTATGGTGAAGGGTGAATGAAAAGTGTACAAAAAAGCCCTTACACCTTGTTTTATTTAAGGAAATAAAAGCCCATCAATACACTAGCCCTCCTTTAATTAAAAATGCTTAAAACATTTAAAATTCAGACTTCAAGCCTTTAATTTTCCTAATCTGTGGCCTCTCAAATTTAAAAGTGTAGTAAAAGTCATAAAAATGGCGCGTATAGGCGAAAAACGGGTCCCCCTCGATAACCGTGCATAAAACTCATTTTTTTGGAAATGGTGCATAAAATAAAAATATTTTGCTTTAAAATATGTCTAAGGGTTAAAACATTTAAATATTTTCGATTTGGTCGTCTCCGGACTCGTCCCCGCTTACCGGAACTCAAACGGTACCGTAAAGTGACATGCACAAGTAAAGCATAAAATCATCATGTAAACACATAAATGACATGCAAATCATGCTAACTTAAATTTTCCCCCTAGTCATGCACTCATTTCTACGTAATCCGAATTTCGGGATGTTACACATGGCGTCATCCCTCAACATGCACCTCGGCCTATCTAAGTCTGGCATCTGGAGATACTCAAAGATAACCTCCATCGACTTGATCCAGCTTTCAGCAACTAAGGGATCAGTTGTACCACTAAACTCCTTCGGCTTCTGCCTTCTAAATTTCTCTTGAGGATCATCATTGCTTGGTCCTCTACTACTAGATGAATGACCATTGCCTCTGCCAGTTTGCTCTACCAGCATTCTTAGGAGTTGGGCGATACTAGCATTACTACCAGGGTTGGTTTCTTCTAAAGGAATACCTCTCCTACCTCTTCCTCGGCCAGATATCTTATGATCTATAGCCTGTAATCCACCACAATGCAATAATCAGAACATGCTAAATTTTAAAGACAAATGCTCTGAAACATAAAATAAACTCACAGCGTTGGAGAAACGGTCGACAAAAGATGTTCCAACTGGAAGTGCGTGTGTTTATCTCAGGACCATGCTCTGATACCAAGTTGTGATACCCCAATCCTCATGGGGTCACGAAATCGAATAAATAAAAGAAAAGAAGGGCTGAATGGAATTTGTTATAAGCTGTATCTCTTATAACTAAAATAAAATTCGAAGTACAAACGTAAATGTGGCGCCAAGTACTGTAACAGCTGAAATAAATTTTTCAATAACAGATGTCATGAAATGCAAAGTGAGATATTACAACTTTGAAATTCTATATGAATTTACTATTGTTGTAATGTATCTATACAGACTTAACGAAAGATCAAAAACAACAACAGTTGCAGCGGAAAACATCGGCCTTAGATAAACACAATCACCACAGCTGGTTCAGCTGCTGCCTCCCGTCTGCCCAGCTCTGTCCCACCTGCACCATTTTAAAGCTAATGAGCCTAGGGGCTCAGCAAGTAAAATCTGAGGATAACAAAATCACATAATGCAGGCAGACATTAGCATTAACATAGCTTAACATAACAGTTTAAAGGAAGTCATTCATCATAAGCTTTTCTTAAACTTTCTTTCGTAAACTTGGAAATGGGGAAGATGACCCAGATCCCTTTCATTACTTACTTGTGATTTATGGCTTAGAATCTCTCCTTAGGTCCCATTGCACTTGATCAAAAGACTACTGATATCAGTTACTATATGGCGAATCTCACCCAATATGAAGGGGCAACCGACACGCTCGACTACTGCTCACCCGTCCCATATGGACCGTCTGTTATCTTTGCCTTAAATCCTTTAAAGTTAAACATTCTTCCTTTAAACTCATAGCTGGTTGAAATCAGATTTTTAAATCAACAACCTTCGGGTTCCTTGTGCTTGGAAATTCATTTAAAAATCTCTTTTAAAACTTTTGCTGAGTATCAGATTCGACTACTGGAACTCATCGCTGAAATGAAACAGTTGCAACTAGAAGAAACTGTACCAGGAGACAAGGCAGATGTCTACTGTATAAACAGATAATTCCATTGAAGATTTATCGCTAACTTGAAACAGGTGTATTAAATAAAACGATTTCGTTAGCGTGACAAGCAGACGTGACTAAAAGACTGTATTGGAAATCGAAACAAATCTTTACTGTTCAAGGATACCACTAGAGGGAATTTCGAATGTTGCTAAGGGAATAGTATTGTTATCGTGAAACAGATTCTGACGGTGGAAATATATTTCTAACATTGGAACAGATGTGACTATGGATTAGAAGTGTCATCGGGTATGAGCTGCGACTAGGAAATATCATATGAACAGTGAACAGCTGACGCTAAGGAAATATCATATGAACAGTGAACAGCTGACGCTAAGGAAATATCATATGAACAGTGAACAGCTGACGCTAAGGAAATATCATATGAACAATGAACAGCTGACGTTGGAAATATAGTTTCTAACATTGGAACAGATGTGACTATGGATTAGAAGTGTCATCGGGTATGAGCTGCGACTAGGAAATATCATATGAACAGTGAACAGCTGACGCTAAGGAAATATCATATGAACAGTGAACAGCTGACGCTAAGGAAATATCATATGAACAGTGAACAGCTGACGCTAAGGAAATATCATATGAACAATGAACAGCTGACGTTGGTCAACTCAGAGGTCAATTCTTTTTAACAAAGGGACTCAGATGTTTGAACAACCAATCGTCTAGACATTATTTAGAAAAACGTCTGAATATAAATTACTGCAACAGCTGAATACAAACTAAGGAAACAACTGAATACAACATAATGCAACATCTGACAACAGCTGAATACGAAACAATGCAACAGCTGAATTCGAAACAATGCAACAGCCGAATACGAAACAATGCAACAGCTGAATACGAAACAATGCAACAGCTGAAATGTAACTGCTGAATTTAAATATGAAATTCAATCGCTGACATAGGAAACTACATCTGAATAAGAATTTGGTATTGCAACATCAAACGACAGCTACGCTATCCACCGTTGCTTATCAAACCAGACTTAACTTCTGATTCGACTAGCAACTCCGATTACATAGCATCAAATTCAGACGTTACCATTCACCAGATGGAAGAACATTCATGAACATACGATTTAAACCCGACTGCTCAGCATTTAAAAAACGACACCTTCATCTTCTTCGAAGAATTCTTTCAAAGTTTCGAAATAACATAATTTTGAACGCGATCATTCTTTCATTTTCTTAAACATACTTACATAACTTATCTTAAGTAAACAGGCAAGCAACACATACTGAAAAGAACAATATATACTTTAAAATGGCGTAGCAAGAATCAGCTTTTACTTGCCTTAAGCGAAGGAACGCAAGAGCAGCTGGTCTCAACAGGAGTCCTCCACAAGTACCACCACGAGCACTCTTCTAAAATTTGGAGAGAAAGAAATAAAATTTTGGACAACAATGAAGTTCTCATTTACAAAAACAATCATATATGAGATATGATTTGTAGTAGGTAATTACACTCAAGTAGGCATGGTGTCCTACCTAACCGTGTCCTTTTTAAAAGGTTTTAACCAAAAACTCCCTACTACTGTTTTGAATTTATAAATTTTACCAAGAGATTTTAAAAAGAAGAACTAACTTGTTCAGCTGAAAACATTTTCTATTTGAAATCTTGCTCATGGACGACAACTGCCTGGAAACCTTCTGCGTCTTGTTTTCCAATCAACATCTGAAATCAGCCTTCAAAACATTTAAAATAAACTTAAGGCTGAACTATGCAATATCAAATAGACCCTTAAAATAGTAAAGGCTCAAATATGTGGTTCTATGGATTTTGGGGCGTTACAGCTAACCTCGCAGCACACTCTTGCGTAATCACCTACAGTTTAAATCTCTCAATTTCCTTAGCTAATGGTCTCTGAACTGAAAGTTGAGTTAATCCTACCGTTTTTCTACTTAATGCATCTTCTACTACGTTAGCTTCACCAGGGTGATAGTAATGATACAATCGTAGTCTTTCTTCAGCTCTAGCCATGTTCTTTGTCTCATGTTGAGCTTCTTTTTGGGTGAATAAATATTTGAGGATCTTATGATCTGTAAATATTTCGTATTTCTCTCCATAAAGGTTGTGCCTCCAAATCGTCAATGCAAATACTACTGTTTCCAGCTCTAGGTCGTGAGTAGGGTAGTTTTTCTCATGAATCTTCAGTTGTCTAGAAGCATAGGAAATCACCTTCTTATCTTGCATTGTGACGACACTGATAGGATCAATGCAATCGAAAATATAGTTAAAATGAGCTTAGGAGTTCAGAAGGGGGGGTTGAATGAACTCTTATCAATTTTGGATTTTTCGAAACCTTTAAAACTATTTTTACAAGCCTCGCTTAACTCGAATCCGAGTGCCTGGTCTGAGGCTCTCAGTCAAAAGCTGATCTCTCGGTTAACAATTAATTGTGTGGAAATAAATCGATTGAACAGTGAACAGTTAATAATAAATGCGATGCAATAAATAAAAGTGCAAGGTTAAGAATTTGTTTATGGAAGTTCGGATATCAAATCCTGTTAGAGTAGATTCCCAACTAGCCAACTTATGGCGTGTGGGTTTATAGACTCTTGTGTATGACAATATTTATATATGATATTTGCATTTATTTATGGCGTTCTTTACTTTCATTGTGTTGTATGATGATTAACAATTACGTTGAGTAAAGACCTAGAATGCACCATAGTGTATGTTAGATGTGATAGTGGTTATGACGGATATCATGAAACACATCTAATAGTCACTGTGTATTCTGAACACGTTCCTAGTCGATTGGGCCGTCAAAATGAGGATAAGGCCGCCCGAGCTCGAGACTAGCATCTGCGATGCGAAGTACCATGTTTCATTGGTAGGGAACATTGTGATGTTCTAAGCATGCAGATGGATAGTGACCTGGTGATCTATCGAACTACCCTCGTTCGGACTTTTCAAGTGGTTACCACTTATCGAGTGGATAAGTTCGAGGTCTTGGTTGTACTGATTAGTCCTCATGAATCGAAACGTCATTGAGGCTCTACATGATAGTCGCCTCACTTTGACCCGTTAGCCGACTCACTTGGGGTCGTTAGGTGGCGGGATTGGGTGAGGCCCCGATGCATGTAGGAGTCGATGCATCGTTGTCGATGATTCACCGCTCGCAGACATGCGTGGATATCATATGTTATCTGAGGAGACGATAGTGTATAAATCTCTGGCCAGAGTACTAGAAGTGTTTTTGGTAAATGGGTTTACCTAGTCACACTCGCGATGTCACTATTCGATCTCCAAGATGTGTGCATAGCTATCGGATCTATAACGACTCTCGACTTACCAATGGTCATTGATCTGATCGGGATATATGGATTGAAAGGACCGTACTGTACGCTAACCACGACCAACTGGTTCCTACAGGAACTATCAGTGATACCTATGGGATCATGGGGTGATGTTGCTAGACGCTCTTACCATGATCCGATGGGCAAGTCCGGAATTGTGATTCCGGAGCCACAATGGTTGTGGGCCCACGGCTAGTTGTATCCCTGAACCATTGAGGGTCACACAAGTACTGGATTCAAGATTCCTGCACGGATACTGAGCTCAATGTGTTGAGCATAGGAGGAGGATTTTAGGGAGTACGACTTCCCAAAAGTCAACAGGGGTCAAATTGCAATTTCCAAAAGTTGGAGGACTAAATTGCAATTTAGGGTTAGATGATCTTAAAATTTGTTTTTCATATCATAACATTCAGTTTTGGAAACTAAGTCGATCGGTCCGATCTGATCGGCGATCGGAGTTACGATGAAGTCGCAGCGATGGATATCGTCATTTGGACCCGGGCCCGTTGGGCCGGTCCAAGTCCATTGCTAGTCTATTTAATTAGAATTAAGGCTTAATTGGTGACAACTTAACACACAACTCCTTAACCCTAACCCTAAAGCACGGCCACCCCCTTCTCCCTCTCCTCCCACGCCGCCGCCGCTGCCGCCGCTTCCCGCTGTCGGCCGCCGCCCGCCGTTGATTGATCGAACTTGCTCCGATCAATTTTTCGAGGAGAATCCGTCCACGCTGATCTCGTCAGGCCTTCTAGTGCAGGCTGACGAAGGAGTCTCCCTTTCGGTCGTGGACCTGATTGACGAATCTACAGCCGCCTACCGTGAAGAGCCCGTCTTCTTGTAATTTCGGTTGGAGCCAGGCGCAAGTCGCCAGCAAGGTAATCTACTGAGCACCCTATGAAATGGTTCGTAGTTTATAGTGCTGTTTTATTGTATTGAACGTTTCCCGGCCTAATTTTATTCTTCCGCTGCCTCACCGGGAGACGTGATCCGGATCCGCCACCGTTCCCCAACAAATCCTACGTCTCCCCTTCTTCATTTGTCAGGAAGGTTCCACTAGATGAATTTCGTGAATACAGCCTCTGCAAACACCCGGTCACTGAGCCTCGCTCCAAGTGAACTCCTAGAAACTTCTACCATGCAGATAACGCTGCTGACTTACAATCAATCGTAATATTTGAACGGCTTCAAGAAGCACGTTCGTTACAGACTCAAATATGAAATACACAATGAACACGATATATTTTGAGTAATGTAAATCTTCTGGTTTCTATACAAGGAAACATGTTTACAAAAGTAAACCAGAAGATATCTCGAAGATTTATCTAATGAGAACTTGAACACAAAGTTCTTCGAGATTTGAAAACTGGGACTTAGAATATTTTCGAATGAACGCTTGAAAATCCCAGCGAGCGAGAGAATGCGAGAGCTATGAAAATTTTTGAGAGCTTCTTCGTTGTAAATCTTGAGAAATTCGTACTATTCTTCCTCAACGATCAATAAATGAGCCAGTAGACACAACCTTTGCTTGCATATCTTCATCGAATCGCCGCATTAAATGCTCCATTAATGCTAGTCAAAAGGTTGTCTGCACTTGGCAGAGATGAGTTGACTTATGTCAGGCCCGGTGCTAATTACTCAAGATAATAGCACAATTAAGCACATAATCACGGAAGCGTAAAAATCGGGCTTAAAAATTTTCGAAATAAATTAGGCCTGAACTTGAAATCATACATTCAAAACATTCATAATCAAAATATGAGTTGACTCAAACTCACATAAAACAGGTAACACAATTATCAATTCAAATACAGATCTCCAAAAATACATAAGACACGGGGCATCCCCCGGGTTCGATACATAAATAAAATAACTGGGACTCATGGAAATGGGGATCGACCAGCTGAACCTCCACTCTGTCCAGCTTGGTTACCTGAAGATTCTACAAATGGGTAACGCAGACCCAAACAACACAAAAGCAGGAAAACAAATACGATGTCAAGCCTCAGTACGAAGAGCTATCTAAACAGCTAACATGCAACATGCTATAATCAATGCCATGAATGCATGAGGGCTATCAAAGATCGGATAGCTAGACCAGCAAGTCAACTGGCAATCACATCAATCTAGCCTCTATACCACGCACAACAAGTCAGCCGGTGGAAATCATCGGTCCGTGATCTTCAGGGTCCATCAACCCATCACATCTCGGTGGTAGACACTCGAATCCGGTCGTCACCACTCCGATGATAGAGTTGGACTTTTGAGGCACGACAACTCAGTCGGCCAATCACAACGTGGCTCTAATCTCGGGTCATCAATCAATCTCTCAGGCTCAATATGTATGCATGTATGCCAATCAATCATCAATGCACAATGCATACATTAATTCATACGTGAAACAGAATGTACAATTCAATCAATTCAACAAACTGTAACACGTAAAATCATATAATCACAGAAGCAGGTTCGCAACATCAATCATAGTCATGTTCATGCTCTAAGCTGCTAAATCTGCTCAATTCATACCTTCAATCCTCAAATTCTACCTCACAGATTCCTCAAATGCACGACAGGACTTTCTGGAAGCTGGAATCTGTTTCAAAGCCTTAAAATCAGCTTAATTCAAGCATAAATCAGAACCTGTACACTCTAATACCTACGGCCAGAACTATAATCAAGTTCTAAAAAATTCTACGTAGGTATTAGCTACTATACAAAGCTCAATTCAACGAGAAATGCTCACCACGATGCTTAAACCAGCAAGAGAACACACGAAACAGACTTCTCCAAAAAGCTTCGAACACCAGTATCTTCGCGCTTCTATTCCAACGCTAATTCAGGTCCTCTAATGGGTAGCAATCGAAAGAGCTAGGCAAGGCGAACTCAGTGTCACCAAAATCATCAAAAACAGAGGTTGGAATTGGTAGAAATCTCAAGAAGAAGCGTTCGAGTGAACGGTATCGAACAAGGGTTTGGATAAGAAGATAAGAAATATCGGGTTCTAAAATATTTCTAAGTGTCGATCAACACTTCTATAATAATCCTCAAATCCAACGTCTGCTGATCACAAAAATAATCAGTCGTCGTGAACAGTAGAAATCTGCTAACAAAACCAGTCGTTGCCCACAACAAAACCAGGCGCAACAAAGAGTCGATGCATTCTCAAAAGAACATCAAAACGACACCGTTCCAACTAACTCAAACGACGTCGCAGAGCTTCACCAGCTGACAACATATATCTCTTGTGAAGCAACCAAAAGCTGGTAACAGATCCCTACAAAAACCCATCAGTGGACTGGTTACGCAAAACAAGCCAAAACGACGACGCGTCAACTAATCCAAACGACATCGTAGCGCTCCACCAACTGGTACCAAATTCCCTACGAAAAACCAGCAGCTGGTCGCTCCTTTACTCACGCATCTGCTGGTCCAGTAGTCAACACCCAAAAGTGTTGACCAACAGGTTTCGTTCTCTCGCTAACTCTCGCGCTAAATGCAACGTCTACCAGCAGAAACATCTACAATCAAAACGACGACATATGTCTCACACGCTACAGTAACTATCTAAATCAAATTCTACCAGCTGCAACCTACAGTACCGCTGACCCGCGCTGACTCTAAGAATTTCGCTGCGGCTGATTCAATACTTAGAGAAATTCGACAACTCTAATTCCTGTGACTAATCCTACAAAAATCTGATTAATCACTATTCGAATTTCTCAATCCTCACATTCTCCCCACCTTAAGAGATTTCGTCCTCGAAATCAAAAGGCAAACTCATGGAAGAATTTAATCAATTTATCGCAACAGCAGAACACAAAACGGAAATTCATCTGCTACAAATCCAAGAGTTCAAGATAACTGAACAATTCACAAACAAGAATTAAAGAAAACACAACCAGAAACCGAAAATTAATGCATCTATCTACTCAAATAGATGCGGCCATTCCCGCTGCATCTTCTCTTCCGATTCCCAAGTTGATTCTTCTCTGCCATGCTTGCTCCATTGGACCATCACCAACGGAACCACTTTGTTCCTCAGCTGCTTCTCCTTCCTATCCAAAATCTGAACTGGATATTCAACATAACTCAAGGCAGAATCTAGCTCAACTTCATCGGTTCTCAACACATGGGACGGATCTGGCTCATATTTCCTCAACATTGACACATGAAAAACGTCATGCATCGCTGCTAATTCAGCAGGCAGCCTCAATTGATAAGCCAACTGTCCAATCCGTTCGATAATCTCAAAGGGACCAACGAATCTAGGAGCTAATTTGCCTTTAAATCTAAAGCGCATCACGCTCTTGAAGGGAGAAACTTTCTGAAATACTCTATCGCCAACCTCAAATTTCAACGGTCGACGTCTTCGGTTAGCATAGCTAGAGAAACGGTCTTGAGCAGCTTTCATTCTACTCCGAATCAAATCAATCTGATCCTTCATGTGCTGCACAAACTCAGGGGTAGAAAGCCGTCTCTCACAAACTTCTTCCCAATAGCTTGGAGATCTGCATTTTCGACCATACCTCAAACGGAGCCATTCCGATAGTCACCTGGTAGCGGTTATTATACGAAAACTCAACTAAGGACAAGGAATCCTGCCAGCCACCACTGAAATCCATCACCACTGCACGCAGAATATCCTCTAAAGTCTGAATAGTCCGCTCAGACTGACCATCTGTCTGTGGGTGATAGGCTGTACTCATAGCCAATCTCGAACCCATCGCTGCTTGCAAGCTCTTCCAAAATCGGGAAGTAAACCTTGGATCTCTGTCAGACACCATCGAAACCGGAACTCCATGCAATCTAACCACATGGTCGATATACAGTTTTGCCATTTTCTTCATGGAACACCTCACATCATAGGGAATGAAATGGGCAGACTTCGAAAGTCTATCAATCACCACCCAAATAGCATCGCATCCCCTGCTCGATCGAGGTAGATGAGTCACAAAATCCATGGCAATGTGCTCCCAATTCCATTGGGGCACCTCCAAACTCTGTAGCAATCCACCAGGTCTCATTATCTCAGCCTTGACCTGTTGGCAATTCAGACATCTAGCAACAAGTCGCTCTTCATACCTGCCCACCAGTAGTGAGACTTCAAGGCATGGTACATCTTTCTCTCGCCCGGATGCACACTATACCGGCTACAATGTGCATCGTTCATAAGGATCTCCTTCAAATCGATCAAGTTCGGAACCACCAATCTTCCTCAAAATCTAAGACACCCATCAGAAGAAACAGAGAAATCATCAGACTGACCGCTTCGGGCCTTAATCTTCAACTCATGAACATATGGATCAGTCCTCTGTGCCTCCCTGATGGCACTCACAATCTGTGGTTCTACCTGAATCGAAGAAACCGTAAAGTACAGATCACCCGGCTGAAAACGCCAACCAGAAGTACTCAAATGCTCATAAACTTTAGAGACACTCAAAGAAGAAAGCATCGCAGGCTGGGTCTTCCTACTCAATGCGTCGGCAACTGAGTTCATCCGCCCAGGCTGATACTGAATCTCACAGTTAAAGTCCTTGAGCAATTCCATCCATCGTCGCTGCCTCATATTCAGATCAGACTACGTGAAGATATACTTCAAGCTCTTGTGGTCGGTGTACACCACAAACTCTTCACCATACAGATAGTGCCGCCAAATCTTCAAAGCAAACACTATCGCAGCCAACTCAAAATCATGAACAGGGTACCTCGTCTCGTGAGGCTTCAGCTGTCGAGACGCATAGGCAATCACATACCCGTTCTGCATCAGCACGCATCCTAAACCATTGATAGAAGCATCGAAGCACACCACAAATCCTCCGGATCCAGACGGTAGAGCCAAAACAGGAGCAGTAGTCAACTGCTCCTTCAAAGTCTGAAAACTGTACTCGCACTCATCAGTCCACACAAATCTCTTATCCTTCTGAGTCAACTGAGTCAAAGGCCTGGCTATCGAAGAAAACTTCTCTATAAAACTCCTGTAATAGCCAGCCAATCCCAAGAAACTGCGGATCTCAGACACGTTCCTAGGTCTCTCCCAGTTAAGAACTGCTTCGACCTTACTCGGATCCACCGAAATCCCTTGCGCCGAAATCACGTGACCCAAAAAGATAATCCGATCTAGCCAAAATTCACACTTGCTGAACTTGGCGTACAATTGCGAGTTTCTCAATCTCTGCAACACCAATCTCAAATGCTCCTTATGCTCTCTCAAGCTCCTCGAATACACCAGGATGTCATCTATGAAGACGATCACAAACCGATCGATGTACTCACTGAAGACGCGATTCATCAAATCCATGAACACAGCTGGAATATTAGTTAACCCAAACGGCATGACCAGAAACTCATAATGCCCATATCGAGTCCGGAAAGCTGTCTTCGCAACGTCAGAATCTCTAATCCGCAACTGGTGATAACCAGAGCGCAAATCAATCTTCGAGTAAACGACCGATCCCTGCAACTGATCGAACAAGTCATCAATCCTCGGCAATGGATACTTGTTCTTCACCGTCGCTTTATTCAGCTGTCGAAAGTCCACACACATCCTCATAAATCAATCCTTCTTCTTCACAAAAAGAATCGGAGCTCCCCAAGGCAACATACTCGGTCTGATGAAGTCTTTCTCCAAGAGATCTCTCAACTGGCCCTTCAACTCTTTCAACTCTGCTGGCGCCAACCGGTAAGGAGCTTTAGAAATCGGGGCAGTACCGGGCACCAACTCAATGCTGAAATCGATCTCACGTCTTGGAGGGAATCCAGGAATATCATCTGGAAACACGTCGGGAAACTCTCGAACGATCGGAATATCACTCAACTCCAATCGCGGCTCTTGGGAACTGTCAAGCGCATAGATCATGAATCCCGCATTACCTAGCGATAGCAGGCTAAACATCTCCATGGCGGAAACTAGTGGAATCTTTGAGCGCGAATCAGCACCATAGACTCCAAATAATCTCCCGAGTCAGGGCGAAATCTCACCACACCATGAAAACAGTCGAACGTAGCCTTATAACTAGATAACACGTCCATCCCCAAGATACAAACAAAATCTCTCATTCCCAAAACAATCAGATTGGACACCAAAACTATGCTCATCAATCGAAGCACACAATCCAACACCACTTCACGGGACCATAGATTTACACCAGCAGGGGTAGACACGGAAACAACATCACACAATGGGGAAGAACTCAACCCATTCTCACAAACAAACAACTCAGAAATAAAAGAGTGTGATGCACCAGTGTAAAATAAAACTCTCGCAGGATAATCAAAAACAGAGCATGTACCTGCGATCATCATGCCATGCGCCTCCTCAGCCTGCTCTCTAGTCAAAGCGTTCGCTTGAGCCTGCTGGGGAATCTGGAACTGAGGTCTCTGAGGTGCTCCAAACCTAGACGGTCCACTAGGCTGAAATCCAGATCGCTGAGTAGGAGCAGGAAACTGCGGTCTCTGAGATGAACCACCAGCTGATCCCTGCTGCGAAGGAATCGAATACTGACCCCTAAACAGAGGACACACTCTAAGGAAGTGTCCTGGCTGTCCACAGTAACGGCAGGACCCCTGAACTCCACGACACTGCGAAGTCGAATGCCTTCCTCCGCACTGTCCACACGTCATGCCACTAGAACCGCTGCCAGAACCACTGTCAGAACCAGAACTCACAAAACCAGAGGAACTCAAATCTGCCTTCTTCATGAACTGTTTCCCTCGAGGTCGAAATCTCTGGCGGTTCGACTGCTGTTGCTGCTGCTGCGACCCTTGAGGAGAATAGAAAGATTGTGATGCATCCTGAACAGGCTGATAGGTGTGTCCAGTAGTCGGCTGAATCGGAGCCTCAACCTCCATCAAACTCTCCTCAATATCCACCGCTCGGTTCACCGCATCAATATAGGTCGCAGGCGAATCAGACAAAACCATCCGGTACAAGTCAGGCCTCAAGCCTTTCAAAAACTTATTCCTCTTCGTCCTTTCTTGGTTGGCAACGTGTGGCACATAGACCAAAAGCACAGAAAAACTATCGGGCATACTCAGCCACTCGCATGCTGCCCTGCCTCAGATTATCGAACTCCCGCTCCCGGCTGTTATAGAAGGACTCTGGGGTATACTCCTATCGAAAGGCCTCGCAGAAGCTCTCCCAAGTGATCATAGCCCCACTATCACGAAGGATACGGGAAGTACCCCTCCACCAGCGCTGTGCATTGTCTCTCAGTTGCAACATCGCCAGCTTCAGTCTTTTCTCAGGAGCATACTCCAGAGTGTCGAACAATTCCTCCATCTGAGCTAACCAAGCCTCAGCCATCGCACCACCCTCTGCTGCAGAAAACGTCGGAGGGTTCGTCCGCTGAAACCTAGCTAAGACCAACTCCATCCCGCCTATCTGTCTAGTAACATCCTCGACCTGATGAACATCATCATCACTACCTACCCTAGACTCCTCCTCCGTACGTCTAGTCGCCCTACCTCTTCCTCTTCTCGACGGCATCTAAACAAGTCTAGAGGTAAGATATCACAGCAGATAGATATATCACATAGACAGATAAAAGATCATATAAGTCACAGAGTCAATCAAAATCAAATCAAAACTCTGTGCCTAGACTCAAGTGTGATCAAAGAAAATCGAGCTTATCCCAGTTTAAGCTCTGATACCAAAAATTTCAGGCCCCGTGCTAATGACTCAAGATAATAGCAAATTAAGCACATAATCATGGAAGCGTAAAAATCGGGCTTAAAAATTTTCGAAATAAATTAGGCCTGAACTTAAAATCATACATTCAAAATATTCATAATCAAAATATGAGTTGACTCAGACTCACATAAAACAGGTAACACAATTATCAATTAAAATACAGATCCCAAAAAAAACATAAGACACGGGGCATCAACCGGGTTCGATATATAAATAAAATAACTGGGACTCATGGAAATGGGGATCGACCAGATGAACCTCCACTCTGTCCATCTTGGTTACCTGAAGATCCTGCAAATGGGTAACGCAGACCCAAACAACACAAAAGCAGGAAAACAAATACGAGGTCAAGCCTCAGTACGAAGAGCTATCTAAACAGCTAACATGAAACATGCTATAATCAATGCCATGAATGCATGAGGGCTATCAAAGATCGGATAGCTAGACCAGCAAGTCAACTGGCAATCACATCAATCGAGCCTCTATACCACGCACAGCAAGTCAGCCGGTGGAAATCATCGCTCCGTGATCTTCAGGGTCCGTCAACCCATCACAGGTCGGTGGTAGACACTCGAATCCGGTCTTCACCACTCCGATGATAGCGTTGGAATTTTCAGGCACGACAAATCAGTCGGCCAGTCACAACCTGGCTCTAATCTCGGGTCATCAATCAATCTGTCAGGCTCAATATGTATGAATGTATGCCAATCAATCATCAATGCACAATGCATAAATTATTTCATACGTGAAACAGAATGTACAATTCAATCAATTCAACAAACTGTAACACGTAAAATCATATAATCACATCAGCAGGTTCGCAACATCAATCATAGTCATGTTCATGCTCTATCTGCTAAATCTGCTCAATTCGTACCTTCAATCCTCAAATTCTACCTCACAGATTCCTCAAATGCACGACAGGACTTTCTGGAAGCTGGAATCTGTTTCAAAGCCTTAAAATCAGCTTAATTCAAGCATAAATCAGAACCTGTACACTCTAATACCTACGGCCAGAACTATACTCAAGTTCTAAACAATTCTACGTAGGTATTAGCTACTATACAAAGCTCAATTCAACGAGAAATGCTCACCCCGAAGCTTAAACCAGCAAGAGAACACACGAAACAGACTTCTCCAAAAAGCTTCGAACACCAGTATCTTCGCGCTTCTACTCCAACGCTAATTCAGGTCCCTATAATTGGTAGCAATCGAAAGAGCTAGGCAAGGCGAACTCAGCGTCACCAAAATCATCAAAAACAGAGGTTGGAATTGGCAGAAATCTCGAGAAGAAGTGCTCGAGTGAACGGTATCGAACAAGGGTTTGGATAAGAAGATAAGAAATATCGGGTTCTAAAATATTTCTAAGTGTCGATCAACACTTCTATATATAATCCTCAAATCCAACGTCTGCTGATCACAAAAATAATCGAGGTTGGAATTGGCAGAAATCTCGAGAAGAAGTGCTCGAGTGAACGGTATCGAACAAGGGTTTGGATAAGAAGATAAGAAATATCGGGTTCTAAAATATTTCTAAGTGTCGATCAACACTTCTATATATAATCCTCAAATCCAACGTCTGCTGATCACAAAAATAATCAGTCGTCGTGAACAGTAGAAATCTGCTAACAAAACCAGTCGTTGCCCACAACAAAACCAGGCGCAACAAAGAGTCGATGCATTCTCAAAAGAACATCAAAACGACACCGTTCCAACTAACTCAAACGACGTCGCAGAGCTTCACCAGCTGACAACATATATCTCTTGTGAAGCAACCAAAAGCTGGTAACAGATCCCTACAAAAACCCATCAGTCGACTGGTTATGCAAAACAAGCCAAAACGACGACGCGTCAACTAATCCAAACGACATCGTAGCGCTCCACCAACTGGTACCAAATTCCCTACGAAAAACCAGCAGCTGGTCGCTCCTTTTCTCACGCATCTGCTGGTCCAGTAGTCAACACCCAAAAGTGTTGACCAACACGTGTCGCTCTCTCGCTAACTCTCGCGCTAAATGCAACGTCTGCCAGCAGCAACCTCTACAATCAAAACGACGACGTACGTCTCACACGCTACAGTAACTATCTAAATCAAATTATACTAGCTGCAAGCTACAGTACCGCTGACCCGCGTTGACTCTAAGAATTTCGCTGCGGCTATTCAATACTTAGAGAAATTCGACAACTCTAATTCCTGTGACTAATCCTACAAAAATCTGATTAATCACTATTCGAATTTCTCAATCCTCACAACTTATATACCAAAGTAGGTAAACATCGGTTGTACCAACTCTGTGTACTCCAACTATACTCAAAATAGTTCTGATCTTGTCTCTCCAATTCAAATTGTCTAACAGGCTTTATGCAATTAAATTGTGATCGTTGATTTCTCTCAAATAGATAACTGATAGAATCTGAAATCTGAAATCTGAAATCCAAAATCTGAAATCTGAAGTATGCTCTCTTTCTCTTATCTTACTTTACACAGACGATACTCTCTGTCAGATCTGAAATCATCTTATAATAGTCATACTGAGACCTTTACGAATATTCCCCCTTTTTGTAGAGTCGTAAATCTGCCAAATCTGCATCCTTGGAAATGACTATTCTGATATGAATTTCTATTCTTGAGATCTGAAATATACCTTCTGAACCGGATCTATTACCGTAGCCTCTGAATCAAATCTGATATTCTATGATCTTGAATCCTTAACCTGATAACTGAAATCCTTGACCCGATAACTCAAATAACTCGAATACCCAAACCTGAAATACTCTGATCTGAATCTGAATATGTTGTTCCCAAATCTGTCGGATCTGAATACTTATCCCGATAGCTGAGATCTGAAAACACTCTATGCTATAGTCTGATCAGTCCAGATCTGAAATATTTCATTTTCTTCTGTGAATACTTATATCAGATCTTAGTCTTAATTTCAGTTCTTAGCCTTTATTTTTGTTATCACCAAAAATATAAATTTTTTCTTAACAATTTCCCCC
Organism: Dorcoceras hygrometricum; assembly: GCA_001598015.1. Lineage (NCBI taxonomy): Eukaryota > Viridiplantae > Streptophyta > Magnoliopsida > Lamiales > Gesneriaceae > Dorcoceras > Dorcoceras hygrometricum. Next base: position 254,868 of record KV005070.1, read on the forward strand.
TTTTTGGTGATGACAAATATTAGCAGCCTTTGACTTAAAAGAGACAAAAATAAATTGCTCCAAGTTTGCTCTATATTCAAAACGAAAACGCTAAGTACAAAAGATTTGTACAAAGAACTGAAAAACAAAATCTGTTCAGCTTTACTCTCCTGTAGCCAGTATCTGAATCCTCTTTGTCTAGAGCGTCTTCCTCCACTTTGTGAACCACTTCCTCTCTTTATCGAAAGTTCACTTCTACTGCCTCCACCAGGTCTGTTCCGATCTTCAGGAGGCGGAGGACCTCGGCTGCTACTCATTTCCTCCTTTTTGGCATCACCACCCCTATTAATGTAGTCAACAAGTTCAGATATCTGAATGGTGAGCGTATTGTAATTTTCCTGGCTTGCACACGGAATTTCATCAAATCATTGGAAATAGCAGCTTTTTGGTCTTGAACCTCCTTTTGAAAAGCATCCAGTTCTGTTAACACAGCTGCCTTGTGATCTTGAATTTCTTTCTTAAGGAAATTGGTCTGAACAAGGGTAGCCCGATCCTGATTTTTAGTAGCGGTAATTAGCGCAGTCTCAAGGTGAGAAATTCTCCTGGAAATGTCAGCCTTGAGTTTTTCGAACTGAAATTGGGATTGCACTTGCTCAAGTAAAATCTGATCAACTGAAGCTTTGAGCTGTGCAAACGTGCTTGTAAAATCAGTAGGAAGTGCAGCAGTCTCTTCACTCTGAGGAAGATCAGCGGTAGTGAAGTGCAATGGAGAATCTGAATCTGTATGATCTGGATGTATCTGTACATCTGTTTCTTCAACAACAATATCTGAAAAAGGTAAGCTAACAGAATCTACTGTACTGAACATTATTCACAGTTCTTAGCGGAACCCCGCTCCTATCTACAACTGGTCCTACGGAAACTAAATCTTTACACAAATTAATAGTTCCAGCTGGGTCCAGATGACAAAAAATATTGAACGCTAAGACATCTGTACACACTCGTTCGCAGCCCCAAGTCTTAACCATAGGAAGCGAATGCGAAACTTGGACTGTCTCAATAAAGAAACCGATCGGGGGAAAAATTAGCCACAGATGGCTGCTGCTTCTCGATTGGTTTTCTGTACATGCTTATCCATCGGTCTACGCCCTCAACAACCTTCCAAACTCCATCAGTTTTCAGCAATCTCCTGATCCAGCAAGTAGATCTGGTGTTTGTGTTGGATCTGGCGATGATTGCTCCACGATCTCTAAACTCTCTTTCAAATAATCTAACGCTGCACGGCCATGTCCACTCCAACTTGTGCTATGTCTTCTGCTTTCGCAATTCCTCCAAAGAAGAGCGATGAGAATCAGATAGCATATCCAAGATTTGAAGATCGATACCTGTCGTGGGCGTGCCGAACTCAAAATTCTTATTCCTTGCTTCCAAAAATTTCCTCAACGGCATTTATCTATACTTCGCAACAATGTACATCCGTCTCTGCACAGCTGTCTCCAAAGAATCTGTTTCAGCCCAAACAAACATTTGTTCTTCTTTGGATACTATATCCTTGACGGATTCTAAAGTTGTTAACCTTCGCAAAGTGAAAGAATGAAAGAATGAAGCTACATCTGCTATAACCTTCTCTCGAAGCTGTACAAGAAAATCTATATCGGCACAAATCAAACTAAACATTTCTCGGGCTTGATGCTCTTTTATTGGATCCTTCTCAACAAGAGGCGCCTTCCCCTTTCCGGAAACAACAATCTGAGGGAGATTGGCCTTGTACCAATCCCCTTCGTTTACTCCCTTGATCTCAATCCCTAGTCCAAACTTTATCTTGGTAGGCTCTACGGTAGTGAATGAAGGCAGCATCATATCAGCAGGAATCTGCGCCAAGAGATCATCGATGGGCAACAACTCCTCATCGGACTTTGATGTCGTAAAGGTCAGCTCCAGAACCTTGCTCAAGGGTTCTGTGTCCTCAGAGTCATTAACCTTCTCCAGGCTCATTCCCTCATCCACTACGGGCTCTAAATCCATCTCCTTTTCCTTAACCTTCTCCGCCAGAGGTCCTTCTTCATTGGATAACACCTTTGAACTGATATCAGCATCATCATTTGTTGTAGCTGAAATATCTATCCTGCTCTCCGTCTCCACAGGTTCAGTTCCAGCAGTCTTTTCCACCTCTGGTTCCTCCGAATCTGGTTCCCCGGTCTCAATCGTAGCTGTCTCCGTAATCACCTGATAAATAATACTATCAACAATTTCATCATCAGAACCTTCTGACAACGCCAATTTCCTCTTTGGTGCACGGCTTCAAGGAGCACGAGGAGTCACAGCTGGAATGACAGAAATGGGTTCCGGATTTTGTACCACCTGGACCATCGCCAATTCCTTTTCTGCGGGAGCAGCTCTCCCCACAGTGGTCCTTCTCTTCTTCAACACTGGCTCATCAACGACAGCAGCTGGTCTATTCTTTATTGCTACCTTCTTCTTAACCACTTTCACCATCGGCTCATCTTCTATTTCCTCAGTAGCAATATTCTTATTTTTGGCAACATACGTGCCCACAGTCTTTGCGGTAATAATCTTCAGAGGAGGGAAGTCCTTCAAGTCTCCTAACTCCAGGTTCAGTGCACCCTTAAACAGAATATAGATTTGCACCGCAAACCCTCTGTCTTGCCTCGAGGCAGGGGTCACTATATCCTTGAAAATATTGAACAACAATCTGCCCAGTGAACCTTGACTCCACCATGGATGGCAGACATCATCAGGAATCTCTCATGGGTGACGGCATCGAAGGAACCTGCGTTCACAGTCACTGTTTTTGCCAATATTTCATTCAACAACCTAAATTCAAACTTCATTTCCCTCTTTTTGCATGAGGTTTTCAGCTGTTGACCATCAAAAGAGAATGCAGTCCTTGCATAAAACACTAGATCTTTCGGCACATCAGCCATCTCTGTCAATCCCTCTGTAGGCAACTCAAAAGTACCAGCAAACAATTCCTCAGAAATCTCAACGACCTTACCCTGAACTGTACTGACAACTTTGCCATCCCTCACAGAAGCATTCTGAAAGAACTCCACCAACGCAGTCTCATAGATGGAAGAGGAACATACTAGGAACCCACGAAGTCCAGATGACTCTAGACGGCACATCAGCCATCTCTGTCAATCCCTCTGTAGGCAACTCAAAAGTACCAGCAAACAATTCCTCAGAAATCTCAACGACCTTACCCTGAACTGTACTGACAACTTTGCCATCCCTCACAGAAGCATTCTGAAAGAACTCCACCAACGCAGTCTCATAGATGGAAGAGGAACATACTAGGAACCCACGAAGTCCAGATGACTCTAGAGCCTTAAACATCTTAACCATTCCTTCGTCTTCCATCCCGAAAATTGAGTCTAAGTAGATCTGTCTAGCATTGTTGATCAAAGCGGAGGCCATTTATGATAGCTGATTGAACGGAATCGCTGAAAGCAAAGATAATCTGCAAACAAAAAGCACTGAAAGCAAGAGAGTTCGATAGCAATATTTTGCAAGGTAAATTGCAAATGAAGATAAACAGTTGTATAAAAGGTGAGTGAATTCGAAACGGTTAAAGAGAGAGAATATTTAATGATACGTGTTTACTGTGTTGATGTGACGTTTTGCATGATGACAACACACGTGTCAATCATCCGATGGCGCGATCAGATTTTGAAAAGATTTTCAAAATCATTTTGAATTTTAACCACAAAGGGTAAAAAGCAAAAACGAGTGCCATTTTATCATTACGTCACAACCTTAGATCTGAAAACAATTTATATTCCAGCAGAGGTACTGCCAGATCTGATCACTTATAAGCATCAGTTGTATATACGTGAAATCTGAATAGTTCAGATCACGCATTCAGATGACTTCGCACTTATTAATCCAGATCTGTTGTTCCCCCTAAAATCTGAGATTCTCCCAAGTCTGAAAGTTTACCAAATTTGAAAATCCACGATGTTCCCCCTGAACAGTAGACTCAGATCTGAAGTAAACCAACGCTGTTCAACCTGCAATTGTTAGCGCAAATACAGATCAAGGAAATTCTAAGAGACCAAGAATATTTCGAAAATACGAAAACTTAGTGTCCGGTAGGGGTTTTGTGAAGATATCAGCAACTTGCTGATCTGTTGGCACATATTTCAGTTGGACGTCCTTCTTGAGCACGTGATCTCTTATGAAGTGATGCCTGATGTCGATATACTTAGTTCTTGAGTGCAGCACAGGATTCTGGGTGATCGTGATGGCACTGGTATTGTCACAGACAATAGGCACTTCAGAAGCATCAATGCCGTAGTCCTTGAGCTGGTGTTGAATCCATAAGATCTGAGCATAGCAGCTTCCAGCCGCTAGATACTCTGCCTTAGATGTTGACGTAGCAATTGAAGTCTGCTTCTTACTGAACCAAGAAATCAATCGATCTCCTAAGAATTGACAAGTCCCACTTGTGCTATGCCTATCAACTCTAAAACCTGTATAGTTTGCATCACTATAACCAATTAGTTGAAAGCTGGAGTCTTTGGGATACCAAAGACCCACATAGGAAGTTCCTTTCAAATATTTTAAAATTCTTTTCACTGCAATATAATGCGACTGTTTAGGCTCTGCTTGAAATCTAGCACACATACAGACCGCAAACATTATGTCTGGTCTGCTAACAGTTAGGTATAGCAAAGAGCCAATTATACCGCGATACAAAAATACCTCTATGGCAGTTCCAGCTTCGTCTTTGTCTAACTTGATTGAGGCACTCATTGGGGTCGCTGCTGCTGAACAATTGTCCATGCAAAATTTTTCATCAGTTCTTTCGTGTATTTTGTTTGATTTATGAAGATCCATTGTCAAGCTGTCTCACTTGTAATCCCAGAAAGAACGTCAGCTCACCCATCATGCTCATCTCGAACTTGTCCTGCATCAACTTAGAAAACTTTTGCTACAATTTGGGGTTAGTTGACCCAAATATAATATCATCTACATATTTTTACCAACAAGATATGATCAGATTTGACAAATTTAAATAATGTATTATCGACGGTGCCTATTGTGAAATCATACTCGATAAGAAATTTTGAAAGTGTATCATACCAAGCTCAGGGTGCTTGCTTCAACCCATATAGAGCTTTATCCAGTTTTTAAACGTGATCTGGATATGTATGATTAACGAAGCCATGAGGTTGTGCAACATACACTTCCTCTGTTAAGATGCCATTTAGAAAGGCACTCTTCACATCCATTTGAAAGACTTTGAAGTCTTTGTATACAGCATATGCAAGAAACATGCGAATGGCTTCTAATCTAGCTACTGGAGCAAAAGTCTCATCAAAGTCTATGCCTTCCATTTGTCTAAATCATTGTGCTACCAGTCTAGCTTTGTTTCTAATTACTATGTCATCCTCATTCAGTTTATTTCTAAAGACCCATTTATTTCCTATCTCTGAATGGTTAGTAGGTCTAGGAACTAATTGCCATACATTATTTCTCTTAAATTGGTTAAGTTCTTCTTGCATAGCGTCTATCCAGCTTGGATCAGCTAAGGCCTCTTCTATCAGCTTAGGTTCTATATGAGATATGAGTGCTGAATCGAAATACTCATGCATAAGCTGGCCTCGTGTGCGAACAGGAGAGTGTACATTACTTATGATCTGCTCGGGTGGATGATTTCTATTCTACCAAAGATCAGATCCGAATGGATTAGCTCCTTGTTCTGCTTGATTTCTTGGCTGGATTGCTTCAGCTGGATTGGCTGATACCAACTGATAAGGGCTTTGATCCAGACTCGGTTCAGATACCAATTGATGTGTTGAATCTACTTGCGCATCTGAAGCTGGTGTGGATACTAATTGATATGATTTATCTTGTGCATTTGTTTCTCCATCACAAGCAGCTGGCACACTAGACGAGATCTGTTCCTGCACAGGGTCAACGTTAGTCAAATCAATGACTACTGGGTTACCTATCAGATCTGTAGAGAGCTTCATATGGGGCCATCTATATAGAGCTTGGAAACTGTTGTTATACGCAAATTTTACCAATGGTAGCTTTAGATCCCAGTTCGCTGAGAAATATACAATACAAGCCCTGAGTAGATCTTCTAAAATCTGAATCACCCTTTCAGATTGACCATCGGTCTGGGGGTGAAAGGTTGTGCTAAAGGTCAACTTAGTACCCAAAGCTCTATGTAAACTCTTCCAGAAAGCTGACGTAAACTTCGGATCTCTATCAGATACAATCGAAACTGGAACACCATGCAGCCTCACTATTTCCTTCACATACAGCTCTGCGTATCTAATCACATCATAGGTTGTCTTAACTGGTAAGAAGTGAGCTGACTTAGTGAGTCTCTCTACTATAACCTAAATATAATTATATCCTTGAACAGTTCTGGGTAATCCAACTACGAAGTCCATAGCAATGCTCTCCCATTTCCATTCTGGAATGGGCAGGGGCTTCAACATTCCCGCTGGTATTTGATATTTAGCTTTCACCAATTGGCACGTCAAACATTCAGAGACAAGTCTGGAAATATCTCGTTTTATTCCCGGCCACCAATACAACTTCTGAAGATCCTTATGCATCTTAGTACTCCCGGGATGAACAGAGTAGGGGGCTGTATGGGCTTCTGCCATTAGATCTGATCTCAGGTGTCTACTTGAGGCACTCACATCCGGCCATGAAATCTCACTATTCCTCCTTCTGAGATATAGAGATTGCTACCTCTCTCTCTATCTTGTTAACCCACTTCTTCAACTGCTCATCTTTCATCTGTCCTTCTCGGATCTGGTCTAACAAATTTGATCGAATGGTGAGATCTTCCAAGATCACAGTACTACCATTGGGCACCAACTCTAATCCGAACTTCTCAATATCATAAGCCAACGGTCTCTGGACAGTGAGTTGGGTTAATCCAATAGATTTCCTGCTTAGAGCATCAGCTACTACATTGGCCTTTCCTGGATGAAAGATGATTGTACAATCATAATCCTTCACCAGCTCTAACCATCTCCTCTGCAACATATTGAGTTCCTTTTGGGTGAAAAAATACTTGAGGCTCTTATGATCTGTGTATATTTCACACTTCGCCCTATAAAGGTAGTGTCTCCAGATCTTCAAGGCAAAGACTACAGCTGCCAGCTCTAAGTCATGCGTGGGATAATTCTTCTCATTATCCTTAAGTTGTCTGGAAGCATTGGAAATTACTCTACGGTCCTGCATCAGTACAGCACCTAAGCCCAACTTGGACGCATCTGTATAAATGACAAACTTTCCTTGATCAGATGGCATGGTTAGCACAGGAGCTTCTATCAAAGCTTGTTTCAACGTGTCAAAGCTAAGTTGGCAATCTGAGGTCCAATCATATTTAACCTGCCTTCTTGTTAGCTAGGTTAAGGGAACAGCTATCTTTGAAAATCCTTTAATAAATATCCTATAGTATCCCGCTAAACCCAAGAAGCTCCTTACTTCTGAAACAGATTTGGGAACTGGCCACTCACGTATAGCTTCTACCTTGGCTGGGTCAACCTCCAATCCATCCTTAGATATAATATGTCATAGGAATGAAACCTTCTCCAGCCAGAAGTCACATTTACTGAACTTGGCAAACAACTGTTTATTCTTCAAAACTTGAAGCGCAGTCCTAAGATGGTCCGCGTGCTCAGATCTGGTCTTGGAGTACACTAAGATATCGTCTATGAAAACAACCAAAAACTGATCCAAAAACGTTTGGAAAACTCTATTCAACATAAAAGCTGAGGGTGCATTGGTAAGTCCAAAAGGCATTACTAAGAATTCATAATGGCCGTAGCGTGTTCTAAAGGCCGTCTTATATATATCAGCTGAATTAATCTTCAACTGGTGATAACCAGATCACAAATCGATCTTAGAAAAGACTATTGATCCCTTCAGCTGGTCAAACAGATCCTCAATCCTAGGAAGGGGATATTTATTCTTAATGGTCAGCTTATTTAACTCGCGGTAATCTATACACAACCTCAGACTCCCATCTTTCTTCTAACAAACACAGGGGCTCCCCACGGTGACGTGCTCGGTCTAATGAAGCCCTTATCCAACAGATCTTGTATATGTTCTTTTAATTCTCTCATCTCAGATGGAGCAAGGCGATAGGGTGGTCTGGATACAGGTGCTGCTCCTGGCACAAAATCGATAGCGAATTCCAGCTCTCGGTCTGGTGGTAGTCCATGTATATCTTCTGGGAAAACTTCGGGAAACTCATTCACTACCTCCACATCTGAAAGTTGGGTTTTAATAATCGTAGCTAAGGACGACAGGCTTGCCAAAAATCCTACCCCACCTTTTATTAGACAGCTTTGAGCCTTAAGAGCTGATATAATGCGTGGAATCCTCCAGATCTGGTTGGCTTCAAACGTGAACGGGTCTCCTCTGGATGGGTTGACCACTACTGTTCTGAACTTAAAGTCAATTACTATCCCATACTCTATTAACCAGTCCATTCCCAATATCATATCGAACTCAGGAATAGGTAGCACAATCAAATATGCGGTAATCAAACGCCCTTGGAGCCTAAGTTCTAAATCTCGAAACAGATCATGGGACACTAAATCTTCTCCTGAGGGTACCGTTATGCAAAAGCCTATAGTTACTTGGTCAGGTCTGATGGGTAACTTCTTAGCAAACTTGGCTGCTATAAACGAATGGGTAGCACCTGAATCTTCAATGCTATGGAGGGCATACCAGCAATCAAGATCTTACCCGTAACCACCGTCGAATCTGGGTTGGCTTGCTCAGCTGTCATCACAAAAGCTCTACTGGTCACCAGCAGCTTTGACTTTGGGCAATTCTTAATAACATGCCCTGGCAAACCACATCTGTAGCAGACGTTCTGACCAAGTCGGCATGGACCATAGTGATTCTTCTGGCACTTGGGACACACTGGACTGTTGTTGGTAGCAGGAACTGCACTAATGGGTTTGATTGCTAGGGGTTTCTGCTCTTGGGGTCTCTGCTGGTTCTTGTTCTGTTTCTTAAACGGCCTCTGGTCTTTCTGCTGGAAGGCCCACATATTTCCAATCTCTCTCAACACACAGGGCTCTATCCACTGCTTCTCTGTAAGTTCTTGGCGCATATAGCCTAACATTCAGCTTGAATGTAGGCTTCAATCCCTCCACAAAGTGGCTCAATTTCTCCTCGGGATCATTTCCAATAAGAGGCACAAAATAACACCCTTTTTCGAACATCCGCACATACTGCTGTACGGTCTTACTTCCTTGTTTCAGAGTTAAAAACTCTCTCTTCAATTCAGACCTCTTGTCTGCTGTGAAGTATGATCAAAGAACACCCGCTTGAAATCTCCCCATGTATGATTTGCCAAATCCACATATAACTTGGCTCCTTCCCACCAGATTATAGCATCATCCCTCAACATATAGATAAAGCACCTAGGCCTATCCAAATCTGGAATCTGGAGATACTCAAAAATGACCTCCATCGACTTGATCCAGCTCTCAGCAGCCAGTGAATCTGTTGTACCACTAAACTTCTTCGGTTTCTGTCTTCGAAACTTCTCCTGGGATAATCGTGGCTTGGTCCTCTACTGCTAGAAGATTGGCCATTGTCTCTGCCGGTTTGTTCTACCAACAGCCTTAGAAGTTGGGTAATGCTAACGTTACTGTCTGGGCTGGTTTCTTCTAAGGGAATACCTCTTCTACCTCTACCTAGGTCAGACATCTTAATCTACAGCCCTTAATCCACCACAAATAAACATCAGAACATGATAAATTTAAAAGACAGATGCTCTTTAACATAAAATAAAACTCACAGATCTGGAGAAACGGTCGACAAAATCTTCCCAACCGGAAGTATGTGTGTTTATCTCAGGACCATGCTCTGATACCAAGTTGTGATGCCCCAAGCCCATGGGGTCAACAGATTTGAATTAAATGGAATAAAAAGGGAATAGAAGGGCTGAATGCGAAATATTGTAAGCTGTATTCCTTAAAATCGAAATACAAACACAAGTGGCGCCAAATAACATTTAGCGGAAACAGATTTGATACAAGATGCCAAATGCGATATTACAACTACTGGAACTCTATATGAATTCACTATTGTTGTAATGGATCTTAATATAGTTTTGACAAAAGATCGAAAACAACAATAACAAAACATTGACACGGAAACTCCGGAATTCGATAAACACAACACCACAGCTGGTTCAGCTCCCGCCTCCCGTCTGCCTCAGATCTGTCTCACCTGCACCATTAAAGCTAGTGAGCCTAGGGGCTCAGCAAGTAAAACTGAGAGTAACGAATTCACATAATGCAGACAGACACATTCGTATCTTAAAATAACGTGGTTTAAAGGAACTCAGTTAAACATAAACTTCTTTCGTAAAATCTGATTTTGGAAACAACCCAGATCTCATCTATATTTTCTCGTGATTTATGACTTAGAAGCTCTCCTTAGGTCCGTGGCGTTTGATCAAGCTACATCTGAATTCAGTTACTATATGGCATGTTGCCCAATATTAAGGGGCAACTAATTCTTTCGACAGCTGCTCACCCTTCCAATATGACCGTCTGTTATCTATGCTATAAATCCTTTAAAACTGAACATTTCTTCCTTTAACAAACATTTGATTGAAATCAGATCAACATTCATCGAGGTTCACTTCTTTTAAAAATCGTTTCTCTTTAAAATCTCACTGAGCATCAGATTTGGCTACTGGGAACATACCACTGGAGTGAAATCATATTTGGCTAACAAAACAATACTCGGGTACAAAACAGATCTTAGTCATAGAAAACATATTTGACTATCGGGAAGGTATTTCTAACGTTAAAATAGATGTGACTATGGGAACGGTGTCGTTAGTGTGAAACGGACATGGCTATAGAAATGGTATCGCTAGCGTTGAAGTATATTTGGCTATAGAATAGTAGCGCTTGCATGAAACAGATTTGGCTTAAGGGTCGGTATCGCTACCGGGAAGACAGATTTGACTGTAGAAAATAGTGTTTAGGCAAGACTTCAGATGTGGGAAACAGATTTGACATGGGAAAATCAGATTTGACTATATAAGAGAAACATGTCGCTAGCGTAGAAAAACAGATTCGGCTATGGAAATAGTGCTGCAGCATCACGAATGACATCCACAGATACCAGCTCTGCCTATCTAACCGGGACAAAATCCCAATTTTACCAGCATCGCCGATTACTCAGAGTCAAGTCCAGACGCCGCCATTCACCATAAAGAAGAACTTCATAATCATACATAAATCTCAAATCTGTGCTGCTCAGCGTTTTAAAACAACAATATCTATACATAGCATGCTGAAGAGTTTTAAAGTAGAAATCAACTCTGTGAACCCGATTGTTCATTTTCGTAAACCAAGCAAGATCATAAACATGGCAATAACTTGGACGTAAAACATACAAGCAATCACAGAACTGAGGAAAAACAATATATGCTTTCATGGTGTAGCAAAGAATTAGCTTTTACTTGCCTTAAACTGGAAACAAGAAGAACAGCTGGTTTCTGCAGACGATCTCCTCAAGCACCAACAACGAGCTCCTTAGAAAATTTTGAGAGAACAAAAGAAATTTCTTTGGCAAGTGAAATTAGCTTCCAACTCACGCAAGCAATCACATAAGGGAGCATGATTGATAGCAGGTAAAAACACTTGAGTAGGCATGGGATATCCTACCAACTATTTGTCCTTTCAAAAAGATTTGCTAAAATCTCCCTACCACTATTTAGATTTTGAAATTTGCCAAAAGATTTTAAAAAGAACCAAATTGCTCATTCATTTGTAATTTATTTACGAAATCTGAAATCTGCTCGAGTTTGTACTTGAGGCGAAGTCTGTTTGGAACCTTCTGCTCCGTGCCTCAAATCTGGATGAAAAGAAGTTTGCTTTAAATAAATAAAATGAACAAAAGCTGAAATCTGAATGCTTGAAATATCAAAATGACCCTTAGAAAATAAAAGGATTAAGATTGTGGTCCTATGGATTTTGGCGTTACAATTTTCGTCCAACTTGTAGCTGATACAAGATTTTCGCATAGAGGGAATGTGATAACACATTTTTCAAAGTTAAAACGTCGTCGTATGTCCAGGGAAGAATAATGGTTCCAACTTCCAATGTGCAACATTTTATTCATAAAAGCATTGTCCATATCCAGATTTATCTTCTTTCAACTCTTCATAAGATTCAAATAAATGTTTATTTGGAGTAACATGGAAGGTTGCACCAGAATCAATTCACCAATTGAAAATAACATCATTTGAAGAACAACTTTCGAACTTCATTAGCATACTTGTGTTAATTAATACCATTCTAAAATTTAAGATTTCACTCGAGCATGCTTTATGCGATCTTCCAATTCGTCTCCATCATTCAATAGAGCTTTTACCCAAACGAATTTCATTGTAGAAAATTAATACCTTTATAATTATTGTGACTCTCGCAAGAAAAGACATCCAATATTCTTTTCTTATTATGCTCTTTTGAGCTTATGATGGGATTCACTTGATTGGAACAAATGACCTCCGTAGGACCAAATGTTTACCACTTTATCAAAAATTATAACTGGTGGTAATGGTGCAACTACAATATTATAAATCATGTAGCAACTCAAGCGCCACGGTTCGATCGTTAAACATAGCAGTGACAATTATTACACTTCAACAATCCCCCTCCCAGTAATTGTGCTCATTGCAATCAATGGGAATCAAACATGTGACCTTGGATCTGATATTAATTTTAGGACCGAGAGGTTCAACAGAACAGAACAGAGTTCACATCAGATCAGTTCATATTAGAAGAGAAGAGTTTATTGAATGAAATAGATCAGAGCGGAATTTAGTTCATATCAGCATAGGCCACCAGCTCAGACGGACAAATCAGTTTGAACTGATTAATTCAAGACTGAAAAGAAGAGATTCAAATTGATTTTCCGTATACAACAAATGTCAGTTCAGAGCAGTCAAAGACAATAAATAGCCTCACCTACTCATGTACGAACAAATGACAACAAGAACACCATGTATGAAACATTACAAAAAATTTTCAACGACAGTGTGTGAGAATACAATTAAGAGAATACACTGTATTAGATTACATTTCTACCACACATTTACTCATGAATATGAGAGCTGATTGAAACAGATTTGAGTGAATGTGAATCAAATAAAATCATATCTATCTTGGCACGAAGATGTAAAAGTTAGTGTCTGCAATCTTTGCACAGAGACGTTAAACAAGTGTACAGTTTGGATTCTAAGAGTTCACTTCAGGTGTGGCCTGACTGAGTGGGTTTGTACAAGTCGTATAATAAAAGTCTTCTAGTGAAGTCATCAATTTTGGAAGAAGGGGAGACGTAGAAGATGCTACCTTCGAATTTCCAGAATCAAATCTAAATATCTCTTTACTGCTTTACTGCATTCATATTTTAAACCGATTTTAAGTTTAAATTATAGGGAAGTATGTCGGGTATCTTCCTCATGGTATTTCAGACAAGACCTGATATACTCTCGAAGCACAAAACCTTTCATGAACAGAAGCTATTGAATATCCAAACTGATTTCAGATCACGGCCGACAGTGTATGCTGTTTCGTTTAAAACGTTTTTTTAAAATGTGCACTATCCTACTCCGTGTTGTCCCTCTGCACGATGTGATCTGATCAGAGATATTTTGATCTGATATGCGGATCGAAAATTTTCAACAACCTTTATTTATAGAGCTCTCGTTGTTATGAATTTGCAGAAAACAAGTTTGTTCTGCCATAGAATGTTCTTTAGTCAACAAACAATGCACATCCTATTAAATGAATTTGACAGAATCATTCAAGCCACCAACCATCATAAATGATGTTTTTTAATCAAGTTGGCTACAAATGTCTTTACCCATTCACAATACATGAATTTGTTTATTTGTTCACACATAGTGAAATTTAGGACATGATTGATACAATTGAATGGAATATTGTAGAGATTAAAAGAACTTGGTTATTAAATGTGAATGAGAATAAAATTATAGATCTACATATTCCAATTAATGATATCCGAAATTGAAACAGAAACAGAATTAAATTTCTAATTATTAAATACTAGCAATTTAAAAATGTTTTTTATTAATATTTTTTTTATTATACTTATAAAAATTATTATTATTATAATTGCTCCGGTTCTTAAAATCTGTGAGCATCGAGAAGTATATCAGATTTGGTATACAAACCAAGCGGGAAGATCTGAATATAGTCTCTGAAAATTGAAAGTTGTTTGTTAAAATATGGATGCATGTAGCTAAAACTATAAACTGAAAGCTATAAAAAAGACACCCGAATTTGTTTATGAAAGTTCAGAGATCAATATCCTACATCTCTCCTTCTTCCATTGCTGGAAGGATTCCACTAGAAGATTTTGATTATTATAGGTCTTGCAGTAACCCGATCCCAAAAGCTCGCAAGCTGTGAGAACTCCTAGCACACCACCCTACACACCAGCCTGCAAGCTGTGTGAACTTCATCACTACATGTTTAACGTCTCTATTTCAAAGACTACAAACACTAGTTTTATGTCTTGTGCGAGACCTCACTCAGCTAATCTATTTCGCTCAGCTCTCGTAAGTGTGAGTGAGTGTGTGCGTGAGATTTACAGTGTAAGCTCATTCTCTCTCGTATTGAATCTCCCACACTCAGGAAGGTGCTCTCTGAGCTGTCGTCTTCTTCACCAAGACTGTAAGGATTCGAAAACTTTCGTTTAAGCTCTCTATCTGAAATAGTGTTCTTCTCTCTCTTCTTTTCTCTCTTCCATGTATCGTTATTTCTGCATCTCTCGTGCATTTGTGTCGTTGTGTGCACACTTTTCTCTAATGATCTTTCTTGAATATTTAGGATATGTAGCCTTTTATGAATTTTTACCGCTGGAGAGATCCCATAAATTGTGCATGTCAATCTGATCTGCAGCTGTGACATAAGGCTCTTTCATCTTTTGGATTTCAATGGCTCTATCATCTTGGACAAAGTTCAAAGGTTCTTTCAGCTCCGACAAATTATAGTTTTTTCCTCATGTTCTGTTCTTGTACAGTTTTCTTTACTTTGCTTGAACAGATCTGGCCTGATCTTCTACGCTACTCCTCTGAGCTGATCCTCGTCATCTAAGCTACTTCGTACTTCTTTCTTCAAATCACAACTTTGCTGATGTGATCTGGTCTGTGCTGCTCTAGCTTAGACCTTAGATCTGATCTTAATGATGCTTCCTCTAAGTTTTTTTTGCTCTAATTTGCTATGTTCTTCTTTGTACAGCTTTAAGCTATTTCTTTTTCTTCTCTACAGCTCTGAGCTGTTTCAATCTTCTTTAATCAGCTCTGAGTTGTTATGTTCTTCTTGATTCAGCTCTGAGCTGTTCTACTGCTGTAGCGACCCAAAATCCATAGGACCACATAAATGAACCTTTTATATTTTAAGGGTCAAATTGATATTTCAGATTTTAGTATGAGTTATTTTACTTATTTGAAAGCTGATTTCATTAGTTATAGAAGTGAATTACGACGCAGGAAGTTCCAATGCAGATTTCACTCCAAGCGCAATACACGAGCAGTTTCCAGATTCTGTCAAAAATGCTTTTAAAGAGAACAAATTGTATTTTTTAAAATCTCTTGGTGAAAATTTCAAAATCAAAATATTGAGAGGGAATATTTACCAAATTTCTCAAAGATAGGCATGGTGCGTCATGCTTAATCATAACACCTCACCTGCCAATAATCTCTCTCCCATATAGTACTGATATTGAGAAGCAAAGTTCATTAATCACTTGAAAAGAAAACTCTTTCGTGTTCTCTCAAAATATTTCTAAGGAACTTGTTCTGGTTGCTTGAGGAGGATCTCTGCAGGAATCAACTGTTTTTCGTGTTTCTCAGTTTGAGGCAAGTAAAAGATGATCCTTTGCTACACCATTTGTGAGACCTGCGTTTTCGAAATCAGGTGTTTCTTGGGTTGAAACCAGCTGGTAGTAGATGCATGTGTTGAAGTCATCGAATTTGCCTAAGTGTTAGAATCAGCAGTTGGTATTTCGGACGTTGCGTTTTGGTAGGAAGCAGCAGCAATGATGACGTGGATTTCAGACGTTGATTTTTTAGTTGCGATGGTCAGAAAATAGCGCTAAGGGACTCTGAAGCAACAACGTTTTGTGAACAGGAACCAGCTGCTGGTTTGTTGATCAGCTGTTGGTTTCGTTATCGTGTTTCTTAGTGGGTATTGAAACTACGTCATTTTGATAAGTTGGAGCGACAGCGTTTTGGCTTAGTGCTAGGAGATTTAGCTGTTGGTGTGTTAGCGCGTATTCAGCTGTTGCGAGAGATCAGCTGTTGCGTAGTGATCAGCTGCTGGTTGGTTGATCAGCAGTTGGTAGCGAGGTGACGTGTCCCTCTGCGACGTCGTTTGGTTAAGTTGGTGCGATGCCGTTTAGCCTTAGCGTTGTTTGAGAGATTCAGCAGTTGGTTGGGAATATTAGTTGTGACAACTGATTTTGTTGGTGGAATCTGTTCCTGTTTCTGTCAGCTGTTGAGAAGTATATTTATTGGAAGACTTGGCCTTCGAATTAGTATGAGTCCCATACTTAGAATATTTTCCCCGATTATCATTCTCTGTCTCGAACCCTAAGCACTGTTCACCGTAGCTTTTCTCCGATGATTCCCGTCGTTTCCGATCGTTGTTTTAAAAGATTGTGGTAGCATTGTACTCCTCTCGTGAAGGTGCTTCATCCTATACCACTTTTGGAAGGTGTGTTGGCTGGAAGCAGGATCGCGTAGTAGCATCAGTGGTCGTGTGTTCGCGCGTGCAGGTAGTGCTTTGAGTTAATTTATAAGATTTTACCTTAGGCTTTGATTTGAGCTTCCTGTTGAGTTATATTGATAGAATAATTGCTGGTTTAAGTTGTAGCTTCCATTCGTGTATTTTGTGTTGAGCGTCCCTAAGATTTAAGCCTTGTTGCTTCGGGAGGTGGTTGGATCTGTGTTCTAGGGACCCTGTTTGTGGTAATTGTTGCTCACAAATTAGAGGTACGGATTTGAGCTTGTTATAGCTTGGAATTGGCGTGGGATAAATTGTGAGGTTGCTGTTTGTGTGAATTGTCGTGTATGATTGATGTTGCATATGTTTTATGCTATCGGTTTTTAGTTGTTGCATACACGCACATTACCTTCAGCTGTTGCAGCCATATCTTGTTGTATTGTTGCTGTTCTGTTCTTACCAGGATGCGAGGGCGAGCCGCAATACCGCACTCTCATCTCCCTACTGGGATTTGTTAGCCCTCATGCGTCGAGTGATTAACTACCACAGTTCATGAGTTGGGCAACAACAAGTTGAGCTGTTTGATGCATCTGGTATTTGGGTGTGGTGTAAAGATGAGCGGGTAATTCCCGTATGCTTGTACACACACCAGTGGCCACCATTCATTGCAGATTCTGTTGAGCTGTGTTTGAGATCCTTGGATTCCTTTCTTTCGGTTGAAGCCTTCTGCTGTTGTTCTGTGTCTCATGCATAGCATCTGTATTTTATCTTTTGCTGTTTCTTTAGCTGTTTCAGTTGCTCTACGTACTGGGTTTTGACCCGAATGTCCCTCTGGGGCTTGGTTTGTTTTGTTTGCCTGTTTGTCGTTCAGGTTTCACAGGTTACTCAGCTGGTCGTGGAGTTGGCCAGGCTGGAGGTGCCCCAGGAGGTGGATAGAGTGTCCCAGTTACGTATAGTATTTATATGCACTGGTATCACCGTGGGTGGGATGTCCTGGGTGATGCTTAGTCTTATATAGCTAGTAGTCTGTCCGCGCTTCTGTTGTATTTGGCCGTTGGTCAGTACTTGTATTGTTTGTAATGTACTGTTGTGGATTTATTAAACTGGAATTATTTTGAGTATCTTGTATTTTTAAATTATCTGTTTTAAATCCGTCAGGCCAAAAGCAAAAAATTTTAACCACTTTTTAGTTGCTTCCGCTATGTTTTTGCGTTGTTTAACTCTGAGTTGTGCACGAGGCCTGACATTTTTGGTATCAGAGCTTAAGCTGGGATAAGCTCGATTTCTTTGATCACACTTGAGTCTAGGCACAGTGTCGTGTGTTTCTTGTGCTTGACTATGTGATTATGTGCTGCATATTGTTGTGTTATGTGATTATATGCTGTAATTGTTCTGTGTTATCTTATCTTGTTTAGTGACTTCGTAGAGATGCCGCCTAGACGTAGGGGTAGAGGTAGAGGGCAGTTTCAGGACGAGTCTGGAGGTCAGAACAAGGATCAGCGTAGTTTCCCTTCCTGTGGTCGCGGTAGGCGAGTGGAGGATGAAGTTGACGACTTGACAACCCGTGTGGAGAGCATGGAGATAGTGATGGCTAGGTTCCAAAGGATGAGTCCCCAGATTTTCAACGTTGACGAGTCTAGCGAGTATGCAGATTCGTGGTTACGGCACATCACTGGTTTGTTTGATCGTGTTCAGTACGACGATGTGCTTCGGTTGAGTTTGGCGACCTTCCATCTGAGGAAGAGTGTGGAGTGTTGGTGGCGAGGCGCTTCGAGGACGCTAGAGGAGACCGGTGTGGAGATTACTTGGGACATCTTTTGTGTTGCCTTTCGGCAGGAGTACGTCCCGGAGTCGTACGTGAACGCTCGTGAGCGAGAGTTCGATCATTTGGAGCAGGGTACGATGTCTGTGCGAGAGTATGCTCGTTTGTTTTCTTCTCTTTTGGCGTATGTCCCGCATGTTGCTGGCCGGGAGATTGCCAAGAGGACTAAGTTTATTGAGGGTTTGAATGAAGAGCTGTATTCGATGGTGCTGACGAGCAAACCGAAGAGTTATGCTGAAGCAGTGGATAATGCAATCGAAATTGAGGAAGGTCTACGGAACCGGAGGTCGCGTGCTAGACCTCAGGGTGCTCAGGGTGGTCGTCCCGCTGTTCAGGGAGCGCAGTCTTCTCAGTCTTTGCAGTCGGCTCATCAAAGCCAACAGCAGCAACAGTAGTTGGCTCAGCAGTCTGGCCGCCAGAGGTTCCGACCTCATGGCCATCTGTTTAATAAAGTCTGGTTCTGGTATCTCTAGTATCAGTGGTTCTAGTGCAGAGTTTTGTGGCTTCTGTGGAGGCAAGCATCCATCGACTCAGTGCGTTGGTGCGCCGAGCGGAGTGATTGCAGGTAACTGTTCTGTCTTTAATTTTCCTGTACGAGTGTTGTTTGACACTGGCGCATCGTATTCGTTTATTTCTGATGCATTTGTGGTCGAACATGGTCTGCATACCACCTCTTTGCGTGATGTTGTGTCTGTTTCTACTCCTGGTGGTGCGAGCTTGTACTCCCAAGAGGTTTTTCTGAATGGCGTTCTGAGTTTTGGTGAGCATGTGCTAGTAGCGAATTTGATTCGTTTGATGTTGTGGGATTTCGACTGCATAGTGGGAATGGACGTGTTGTCCAGCTATAGGGCCTCCGTGGATTATTTCCATGGAATCGTGCGTTTTAGGCCTCAGTCTGGCGAGAAATCTACGGCCAAGACTCTCAGTCGAAGATTCCGTTGATCTCAGCGATGGAGATGTTCAGCTTGTTGTCGGTGGAGAAGGCTGGTTTTATGATTTACGCGTTGGATGCATCTTCTTCTTCGCATGTGCAGCTCAGCGATGTTCCAGTGGTTCGTCATTTTCATGATGTGTTTCCGGAGGAGATTCCTGGTTTTCCTTCGAGGAGGGAGATTAACTTTAGCATTGAGTTGGTGCCTGGCACAGCTCCGATTTCGCGTGCACCATATCATTTAGCGCCTGCTGAGTTGAGAGAGCTCAAGGTGCAACTGGATGACTTGCTGGATAAAGGCTTTATCAGACCTAGCATGTCGACGTGGGGAGCGCCTATCTTGTTTGTTAAGAATAAGGATGGCACAATGAGAATGTGCATTGATTTTCGTCAATTAAACAAAGTTACTGTTAAGAATAAGTACCTGTTGCCGAGCATCGACGACTTGTTTGACCAGTTGCAAGGTACTGCTGTATATTCGAAGATCGATCTACGTTCAGGGTACCATCAGCTGAGAGTTAGAGATCAAGATGTCACGAATACTGCCTTTCGTACTAGGTACGGGCACTTTGAATTTCTGGTAATGCCTTTTGGATTGAATAATGCTCCTACAGTCTTTATGGATATGATGAATCGAGTCTTTCGAGAGTTTAGAGATCTGGTAATGTGCGCTATTGTGCACACTGTGGCTGCGCGCAGCTACAGTGCGATGGCCGGCCACTATTGGCGCAGCGGCGGATCCGGATCCCGTTTCCCGGGGCGAAGCGGAAGTTTTAAAAAATTGCACCTGGAACGGTCAATACATAATACTAATGCAATAAAACATTCATAGGATGTTTTAGCATTACCTTGCTGGCATCTAGGCGCCTAGCTCCGACCAGTTTCACAGGGAAACCGGCACTTCAAAGGTTGGCGGCGGTAGATCTCCTAATCCGGCCCACGACTGGAAACAGGACTCCTTCGTCAGCTTGCACTAGAAGACCTGACGAATTTACCACGGACGGAATCTCCTCGTCGACGTGATCGGAACAAGTCCAATACGTGAGAAATGGCGGCGGCGGGCGGCGCGTGGAGGAGCGGCGGGCGAGAGGAGGAAGTGGAGAGGGGGGCGGCGGCTTAGGGTCTAGGCCCAGGTTCATATGAACATTCGGTTCAAGTACATCACCGTGGCTCCATCATTATCCCGATCAACGATCAGATCGGACCGATCTACACAGTTTCCAAAACTGAGTATTATGATGCGAAAACAATTTTTCAGACCACATATTCCAAAATTGCAGTTTGGCCCCTCCAAGTTTCAAGGATAGTCAAACTAGCCCAAACTTTAGGGAAATTGCAATTTGACCCCTGTTGACTTTTAGGAAGTCGCACTCCCTAAATTCCTCCTCCTATGCTCAACACTTTGAGCTCAATTTCCGTGCGGGAATCGTGAAGCCAGTACTTGTGTGACCCTCAATGGTTCAGGGATACAGCTAGCCGTGGGCTCACAACCATTGCGACTCCGAAATCACAATTTCGGACTGACCCATCGGATCATGGTAAAGCGCCTAGCAACATCTCCCCATGATCCCCTAGGTATCACAGATAGTGCCTGCAAGAACCAGTCGGTCATGGTTAGCGTACAGTACGGTCCTTTCAAAACATATATCCCAATTAGATCAACGACCATTGGTATATCGAGAGTCGCTAGAGATCCAATAACTATGCATACATCTTGGAGATCAAATAGTGACATCGCGTGTGTAACTAGGTAAACCCATTTACCAAAAACACATCTAGTACTCTAGCCAGAGATTTATCACACTATTATCTCCTCAGATAGCATCGGATATCCACGCACACGGACGAGCGGTGAATCCTCGACAACGAAGCACCGACTCCTACATGCATCGGGACCTCACCCAATCCCGCCACCTAATGACCCCATGAGAGTCGGTAAACGGATCAAAGTGAGGCACCTATCATGTAGAGTCTCAATGACGTTTCGAGTAGTGAGGACTAATCAGTACAACCATGACCTCGGACTTATCCACTCGACAAATGGTAACCACTTGGAAAGTCTGAACGAGGGTAGTTAGATAGATCACCAGGTCACTATCCATCTGCATGCTCAGAACATCACAATGTTCCCTACCAATGAAACGTGGTACTTCGCATCGTAGATGCTAGTCTCGCATGTAGAGTCTCAATGACGTTTCGAGTAGTGAGGACTAATCAGTACAACCATGACCTCGGACTTATCCACTCGACAAATGGTAACCACTTGGAAAGTCTGAACGAGGGTAGTTAGATAGATCACCAGGTCACTATCCATCTGCATGCTCAGAACATCACAATGTTCCCTACCAATGAAACGTGGTACTTCGCATCGTAGATGCTAGTCTCG
>KV005070.1:290445-328284 GCA_001598015.1 Dorcoceras hygrometricum
CCCAATAATATGAGCCAACGTTAAAGGGAGTTCCAACCAACTCACAGCAAGTGTCAATGACGTGTACAGCTTTCCGGCATACATAACCCCCTCAATAATATGAGCCGGGCCATGTATACGGGTAGCATCGACGTACACTCATTGTTGATGGAAGGTAGGAGAAGTTAAACAAATTTAAATTTCCTTAGTTTATCGAATAAACTTTTAATCTTGATATCAGTTTTAAATCAAATTTAAAACGAGGGATTTTAATTTTGAAAATTTGGTCTCAACAATAATTAAATCATAATTTAACATGCGGATTCAACTAACATATATATCACATATATAAAACTTTGGGATGATCGATCGCGAGAGCTATGCGGTCCGTGGTTGCCAATCACGGACCTGGGTCCAGTCCTAGGTGAAATGCAGTATGCAATGCAATCCTATTATATTAGTTTCCGGTTTTACAGATCTTCGATTTTCGATATCTTTGATCATCATCTCCACCATCTTCGAGTGTCCTCCCACTAAATCTAATATTTACATTAAATATCCATGACACATTGGGATACAATTTAAAGGGGTGGGAACGGGCCATAAACCAGGCCCACTTTATAAATGATATCAACAATATTTACAACCAAAATCTCAAAACCTAGCATACACCTAACACATTGGGCATGGCTCTCGATCATCCCAAACATACAATCAATCTAATTAATTGACATAAATTAAATAATCAAATCAAATTTGATAATTTCCAACAAAATCATATTTTAATTATAAAATCGTATTTTATAAATAAAATCACATTTTGTCAATTTTAATTGCATCAAATTGGGCTTAAAACAATTTTAGGCCCAAAATCTCAAAAATCTGCAAATCATTGCAGATATGAGATCCACATCTGGTCTCAAGTATCCAAGAAGTCGAATTAAGAGACATATTTATTTCGATATAGAACATACCTTCTGCAGTTCTCAACTGCTCGAGGTACTCCTTGCAGTTCCTCCTCCAATGTCCAGGCTTGTGGCAGTGGTGGCAAACATCCTCAGTCTTGTTTGGCTTGGAAGCCTTTGCCTTGGGCTTCTTGATGGGCTTTTCCTCCTTCGCAGGGGCAGAACGCTTCTTACCCTTGCGTTTGGGCCCCTTCTTCGCAGAGGAAGAAGAGCCCATAAGGAGGACGGGCTTGTCCTTCTTTATGGTCCCTTCAAACACTACAAGCATGTTCACCACCTCTTCAAGGGTGGCTTCCAGCTTGTTCATGTTGAAGTTGACCACAAAGGGGTCGAATGCAGCGGGAAGTGAGAGGAGAAGCAGATCCACAGACAGCTCGTGTGGAAGTGTGATATCAAGGCCCATCATCTTTTCAATGAGCTCAATCATACGAACCCCATGCTCGTGGACCGAAGTCCCATCGCGCATGCGGCTCGTCATAAGCTCCTTGACAGTGGTGAACCTCTCATGTCGAGAGTTCTCCCCATACAGCTCTTTGAGATTAAGATGTATGTCAGCAGCATACACGGTCTTCTCAAAGCGCCACTGCATTTCGTTTGACATCGATGCCATCATATAGCATCGAGTCTTAAGCTCGTCATCCCACCATTTGTTAAGCGTAGTCAGCTCCTCAGGGCTGACGTCGGCAGGAGCT
Organism: Dorcoceras hygrometricum; assembly: GCA_001598015.1. NCBI lineage: Eukaryota > Viridiplantae > Streptophyta > Magnoliopsida > Lamiales > Gesneriaceae > Dorcoceras > Dorcoceras hygrometricum. The sequence goes on from KV005070.1 coordinate 292,082, forward strand.
TCCTTCGGAGGGCTCTTCATTAACGTGTAGAGAAGTTTCTCCGAAGCCAATACAATATTGAGGTTTCGAAGCCAGTCTTGGTAGTTCAGACCAGTGAACTTGTTGCTATCCAGTATAGCAGCAAGTGGATTTTTGATCGAAGACATTTTATAAGCAGTTTATACTGAAAAGAAAAACAGACATGCATTACTAACTATTTATGAAAAAATGCTTAGACATAAAACAAGGTCATTAAGTTTTATGAATTACCCTCCCACTATTTTAACGATTTCACCACCCTCTAATGAAATCGGGAAAGCAAGTTTCCTTAGTGGGTACACAGAGTCCAATCAAGCGATCAGGGCCCCGAATAATATCAGCCAACCATGATCCTCAAAAGGTAGAGCCCAATTGCAACCGGTGCAACCTCCATGTATTTACCTCACGTCCAGTAAGGGTCCAATAATATGACGCCGATTACTATCACGTGTCAAGATGACCCATCAATGTTGAGTCGTGAAGGACGGTCCCCTTAACGTCCCCAATAATATGAGCCAACGTTAAAGGGAGTTCCAACCAACTCACAGCAAGTGTCAATGACGTGTACAACTTTCCGGCATACATAACCCCCTCAATAATATGAGCCGGGCCATGTATACGGGTAGCATCGACGTACACCCATTGTTGATGGAAGGTAGGGATAATTTAAACAGATTTAAATTCCCTTAGTTTATCGAATAAACATTAATCTTGATATAAATTTTAAATCAAATTTAAAATGAGGGATTTTAATTTTGAAAATTCGGTCTCATTAATTTTAAATCAATCTAGTAATTTACATTTAAATTGCCATGACAAGTAAGGGATACAATTCTCAACGGGTGGGAACGGGCCACAAACAGACCCAATTTATAAATGATATCAACAATATATTACAACCGAAATCGCAAAACCTAAATCATACACCTAACACATTGGGCACGACTTTCGATCATCCCAAACATGCAATCAATCTAATTAATTGACATAAATTTAATAATCAAATCAAATTTGATAATTTCCAACAAAATCATATTTTAATTATAAAATCATATTTTATAAATAAAATCACATTTTATCAATTTAATTGCATCAATTTGGGCTTAAAACAATTTTAGGCCCAAAATCTCAAAAATTCCAAAAATCAATTTTTTTGGTCCGACCAAAATGGTCCAATATCAAATATTGGCAAAAAAACCCCTCAGGCCATCCGGGACAGGCCCGAAAATCCAAGGAGTCGAAAAACAGCGTCGCAACTCCGCCTTGGGTACGCCCGACGGCGGCCGCATGGCGGCGCCCGCCGCGCGAGCAGCATGCGGCCGCTACAGTGTCGGCGTGCGGCGGCTACAGTGCCGGTGTGCGGCAGCTACAGTGCCTTCCGTTTTCTTTTTTTTTTTTTCTTGATTTTGAAAATTTCGAAATCTGATGCAATATGGCACAAAAATATATTGAAGGATCCGAGCCTTGGCTCTGATACCACTGTTGGCGACAATGGCGGACTGTTGGCGCAGTGTTGGATCCGGATCCCATTTCCCGGGGGCGCAGCGGAAGTTTAAAAATTGCCCCGAAAAACGTTCAATACATCAAATATAATATAATACATAGGATGTTTTATAGAGTGTCACCTTGCTGGCTTCTAGGCGCCTGGCTCCAACCAGATTCACAGGGAATTCTGGCTCTTCACGGTAGGCGGCGGTAGATCCTACTAAATCAGGTCCACGACCAGAAACACGACTCCTTCGTCAGCCTGCACTAGAAGGCCTGACGAATGTGGCACGAACGGAATCTCCTCAACACGACGATCGGAACAAGTCCGATCACGACGGCGGCGCGGCGGTGGAGGCGGCGGCCGTGAGGTTTTGGGAGGAGAGGGGGGCGGCCACAAGCTTGGAGGCTAGGGTTGTAGAAGTGTTATGATGTCTTGTTAGCCCTAGACCAAGTCTAGTAATAAATATGTGATGGGCTTGAACCGGCCCAATGGACTTCGGTCAGGCCCAGGTCCACATGAACATTAGGTTCATTTTCATCACCGTGGCTTCATCATAATCCTGATCGTCGATCAGATCGGACCGATCAATACAGTTTACAAAATTGAATATTATGATGTGAAAACAATTTTTCAGACCACCTAGACCAAAATAGCAGTTTAGCCCCTCAACTTTTGGAAATCGCAATTTGACCCCTGTTGACTTTTAGGAGGTCGCACTCCCTAAATTCCTCCTCCTATGCTCAACACATTGAGCTCAGTTTCCGTGCAGGAATCGTGAATCCAGTACTTGTGTGACCCTCAATGGTTCAGGGATACAGCTAGCCATGAGCCCACAACCATTGTGGCTCCGAAATCGCAATTTCGGACTTGCCCAACGGATCATGGTAAAGCGCCTAGCAACATCGCCCCATGATCCCCTAGGTATCACTGATAGTGCCAGCAAGAACCAGTTGGTCATGGTTAGCGTACAGTACGGTCCTTTCAACACATATATCCCGATCAGATCAACGACCATTGGTAAATCGAGAGTCGCTAGAGATCCGATAACTATGCATACATCTTGGAGATCAAATAGTGACATCGCGAGTGTTACTAGGTAAACCCATTTACCTAAAACACATCCAGTACTCTGGCCAGAGATTTATCACAATATTATCTCCTCAGATAGCATAGGATATCCACGCATGAAAGCGAGCGGTGAATCCTCGACAATGAAGCATCGACTCCTACATGCATCGGGACCTCACCCAATCCCGCCACCTAATGACCCCAAGTGAGTCGGTAAACGGGTCAAAGTGAGGCTCCTATCATGTAGAGTCTCAATGACGTTTTGAGTAGTGAGTACTAATCAGTACAACCAAGACCTCGGACTTATCCACTCGACAAATGGTAACCACTTGGAAAGTGCGAACGAGGGTAGTTCGATGATCACCAGGTCACTATCCATCTGCATGCTCAGAACATCACAATGTTCCCTACCAATGAAACATGGTACTTCACATCGCAGATGCTAGTCTCAAGCTCGAGCGGCCTCATCCTCATTTTGACGGCGCAATCGACTAGGAACGAGTTCAGAATACACAGTGACTATTAGATGTGTTTCATGATAGCCATCATATCCACTATCACATCTAACATACACTATGGTGCATTCTAGGTCTTTATCCAACACAATTGTTAACATTATTACATAATGAAAATAAAGAATACCATAAAGAAATGTGTATTTCATAAATAAAGATCGTTATACACAAGAGTCAATAAAACCCACACGCCACAAGTTTGCTAGTTGGGCATCTACTCTAACACGCGCGCCACCATGCGCGACAATCGCGCACGGTGGCCGGCCATCGCACTGTAGCTGCACGCAGCTACCGTACGCACAATAGCGCACACCACGTACAGCTACAGTGCGTGTAGGCGCCACACGCCGCGCGCCCGTTGCGCACGGCGGCACTCACGGTGGTGCGCGCGGCGGCTCCGAGAGAAATTTTTTTTTATTTTTGAAATTTCGAGATTAGATGCAATACAGGTAAAAATATATGTATTGACAGATCCGAGCCTATGCTCTGATACCACTGTTGGTGCACCGGCAGATCCGGATCCCGTTTCCCGGGGCGCAGCGGAAGTTTTAAAAAATTGCACCGAGAACGGTCAATACATAATAACTAATGCAATAAAACATTCATAGGATGTTTTAGAGCGTTACCTTGATGGCGTCTAGGCGCCTGGCTCCAACCAGTTTCACAGGGAAACTGGCACTTCAAATGTTGGCGGCGGTAGATCTCCTAATCCGGTCCACGACTGGAAACAGGACTCCTTCGTCAGCCTGCACTAGAATCCCTATAGTCGTGCATAAACGCATACTCATGTCTTTCTTCTTGAGGAACAGCACTGGGGCTCCCCATGGTGATGTGCTAAAACGAATGAAACCTTTGTATGTCAGAACTTGAATTCGATTCTTTCATCTCCGTAGGTGCAAGTCTATGCGGTGGCTTAAATATAGAAGTCGCACTAGGTACACAATCAATAGCAAATTTCAGCTCTCGATCTGGTTTCATATCAGATTTGTCTTATGAGAACACGTTAGGAAAGTTGTTCACTACTTTGAAATTTAACAACTTAGATTTCTAATTGTCAGACCCCGTGCTAACAAACAGAGATTATAGCACAATTAAGCACATAATCACGGAAGCGTAAAACAGGGCTTAAAAATTTTTTGAAATAGAATGGGCCTGACTCAAAATCATACATTCAAAATATCGATACTCAAAATACGAGTTAAATCAAACTCATATAATACAGGTAACATCAAATCTCAAATCATAAACAGATCCCCAATACAATAAAAACACGGGGCATCCCCCGGTTCAATACATATAAAATAAACTGGGACTCAAGAAAACGTGGATCGACCAGCTGGCACTCCACTCGGTCCAGCTTGGTTACCTGAAGATCCTGCAAATGGGTAACACAGACCCAAACAACACAAAAGCTGGAAAAGAAATACGAGGTCAAGCCTCAGTATGAAGAGCACAATAAAAGCATCTATCATATCAGACAATGCAATATATCAATCATGCAATGCATGAAAGGGCTACCAAGAATCATCGGTAGGCAAGGCACAACGACTCAGATGTGCAATACAATCTCAATCATCAATCAGAATCCAATCACAGCGACTCAGCTGGCTATCACGACTCAGTGGCGACATTGGATTCTCAGCACGGCGACTCAGCCGGCACACCAACGGCCAGAACTCTACTCAAGTTCCATACACCCAAACAGGTATTAACTACAACAACAGAGCTCAAATCAACAAGAGATGCTTACCCAGAAGCTTAAACTAGTAGAAAAACTACAGACTTCACGGCACGAAGACATAGCAACTTCGCACATCTTCTCCAATGTCAATACAGGGCCTCAAATGGGTAGCAATCGAAAGAGCTAAGCAAGGTGAATCCAGCGCCACCAAAATCGTCCAAAACAAAGGCTGGAATCGGTAGAAATCTAGGGAAGAAATGTTCGGGTGAATAGTAGCTAAAACGAGGGTTTCAAGAATGTCGGGGAAAACCAGAGGAATATCGGTGTCAAAAAATATCCTAAGTGTTGCTCAACACTTATTTTAAATTCCTCCATTCATTAGCTACTGAACGAGTCAAACACCGACAAAAACAGATTCCTGCATCAAAACATAGCGCCGAACGGATTTCTCAAATCAGCGCTCACATCCATCAGATTCCAGCGTTAACATTAACTCTCGTGCAACAAGTCAAAACGACAGCGTATCGGTGACATCTGAATGCTCCAACGTTAATACACAACAGATCCCTTCGCTCGAACAAGTCAAAACACGCTAACCGTTAACTAATCAGATCCCTCGAAACGCTACGCTAGACACAAGCGTCAAACGACGTCGCATAGCTCAAAACAGATCTCTCTCAAACAACAACGCTAGCAGCAGTCAACATCACCGGGTTGACCAACACGTGGCACTCTCTTACGCTAGCGCACTAACGCTACTAGATTTCATCTTCAATGAGACATCCGAAGCCACAAAACGACGACGTAGCGCTTCTAGCGCCAAAACGCTACCTTCAGATCTCTCTCTCCCTGTCAGATCTCTCACTCCACCAGACTTCACCAAAACGACAGCGTTTCACTAAAAATTCGCGGCCACTCACGCAAGCGCCCAGGGACTCAGATCTCACTCAAAACGACGATGTTTCACCTCTAAACACTAGGGGATCAGATTTCTTCCTTAAATTTCACCAATTCGACTCCAATTCTTGCACAGATTCACCCGATAATTCCTGCGACTAAAATCTGAACAACTCCCCGAGAGATCTGAAATTCTCAAATCAGATTTCACCAAAAAAACTCAATTCTGAAATCTGAAAATTCAAAAATTCTAAATTTGAATTTCTCAATCCTCACATTCTCCCCACCTTAAGAGATTTCTTCCTCGAAATCAAAGGCAAACTCTGGGAAGAAAAATAATCAAAACATTCAATTCAATCACAAACAACTAAACAAGCTCGAATCAAAGCTTAAAAATTACTTGGAATTTACACTATCAGTGCTCAAACAGATGAGGCCAATCTTGTCTCATCTTCTCCTCAACCTCCCAGGTAGCTTCTTCTCGGCCATGCTTACTCCATTGGACCATCATCAACGGAATTATCTTGTTCCTCAGCTGCTTCTCCTTCCTATCCAGAATCTGCACTGGATATTCTACATAGCTCAAGGCAGAATCCAGCTCAACTTCGTCGGTTCTCAACACATGGGACGGATCTGGCTCATATTTCCTCAACATTGACACATGAAAAACGTCATGTATCGCTGCTAACTCATCAGGCAGCTGCAATCTATAAGCCAACTGTCCAATCCGCTCAACAATCTCGAAGGGACCAACGAATCTAGGAGCTAATTTTCCTTTATATCTGAATCGCATAACTCTCTTGAAAGGAGAAACTTTGAGAAATACTCGATCGCCAACCTCAAACTCCAAAGTTCTGCGTCTTCTGTTAGCATAGATAGAGAAACGGTCTTGAGCAGCTTTCATTCTACTCCGAATCAAACTAATCTGATCTTTCATGTGCTGCACAAACTCAGGGGTAGAAAGGTTTCTCACCAACTTCTTCCCAACAGATAGGAGATCTGCACTTACGACCATACAGCGCTTCAAACAAAGCCTTCCCGATAGTCACATAGCTGTTGTTATACGAAATTCAACCAAGGATAGCGAATCCTGCCAGCCACCACTGAAATCCATCACAAATGCACGCAGCATGTCCTCTAAAGTCTGAATGGTCCTCTCAGACTGACCATCTGTCTGTGGGTGATAGGCTGTACTCATAGCCAATCTCAAACTCATCGCTGTTTGCAGACTCTTCTAAAAACGAGAAGTGAATCTTGGATCTCTGTCAGACACTATCGAGACAGGAACTCCATGCAATCTAACCACATGGTCGATGTACAACTTTGCCATCTTCTTCATCGAACACCTCACATCATATGGAATGAAATGGGCTGACTTTGAGAGTCGATCAATCACCACCCAAATCGCATCGCATCCCCTACTCGATCGAGGTAGATGAGTCACAAAATCCATGGCGATGTGCTCCCAATTCCATTGGGGCACCTCCAAACTCCGCAACAATCCACCAGGTCTCATCCTCTCAGCCTTGACCTGCTGGCAATTCAGACATCTAGCAACAAAACCAGAGATGTCACTCTTCATGCCTTCCCACCAGTAGTGAGACTTCAAGGCATGGGACATCTTCCTCTCGCCCGGATGCACACTGTACCGACTACAATGCGCTTCGTTCAGAATGGTCTCCTTCAAATCAATCAGGTTCGGAACCACTAATATTCCTCGAAATCTCAAACATCCATCAGAAGCAATAGAAAAATCATCATATTGACAACTTCGGGCTTTAATCTTCAACTCATGAATATATGGATCAGTCCTCTGCGCCTCCCTGATGTCGCTCACAATCTGCGGTTCTACCTGAATCGAAGAAACCATGAAGCTGAACACCCGGCTGAAATCGCCAACCAGAAGTACTCAACTGCTCGTAGACTTTTGAGACACTCAAAAACGAAAGCATCACAGGCTGGGTCTTCCTACTCAAGGCATCGGCAACCGAGTTCATCCGCCCAGGCTGATACTGAATCTCATAGTTAAAGTCTTTGAGCAATTCCATCCAACTTCGTTGCCTCATATTCAAGTTTGACTGCCTGAAGATATATTTCAGGCTCTTGTGGTCGATGTACACCACAAATTCTTCACCATACAGATAGTGACGCCAAATCTTCAAGGCAAACACTATCGCAGCCAACTCCAAATCGTGATCGGGGTACCTCATCTCGTGAGGCTTCAACTGTCGAGATGCATACGTAATCACGTACCCGTTCTGCATCAGAACACATCCCAAGCCATTGAGAGAAGCATCGGAGCATACCACAAATCCTCCAGATCCAGACGGTAGAGCCAAAACAGGAGCAGTAGTCAACTTCTCCTTAAACGTTTAAAAACTGTACTCGCACTCGTCAGTCCAAACGAACTTCCGATCCTTCTGAGTCAACTGAGTCATCGGCCTGGATATCGAAGAGAACTTCTCAATAAAACCCCTGTAATAGCCAGCCAATCCCAAAAAGCTACGGATCTCAAAAACGTTCCTAGGTCACTCCCAGTTAAGAACTACTTCGACCTTACTCAGATCCACATAAATCCCTTGCGCTGAAATCACATGACCCAAAAAGATAATTCTGTCAAGCCAAAATTCAGACTTGCTGAACTTGGCATATAACTGCGAGTCTCTCAATCTCTGCAACACCAATCTGAGATGCTCCTTATTCTCTCTCAAGCTCCTCGAATACACTAAGATATCGTCTATGAAGACAATCACGAACCGATCGATGTACTCGCTAAAGACGCGATTCATCAAATCCATGAAAACAGCTGGGGCATTCGTCAACCCAAACGACATCACAAGAAACTCATAATGCCCATATCTCGTCCGAAAAGCTGTCTTTGCCACATCAGCGTCTCTAATTCGCAACTGGTGATAGCCAGAGCACAAATCAATCTTCGAGTACACCACCTATCCTTGCAACTGATCGAACAAGTCATCAATCATCGGCAAAGGATACTTGATCTCCACCGTCGCTTTATTCAACTGTTGGAAGTCCACGCACATCCTCATAGACCCATCTTTCTTCTTCACGAAAAGAAGCGGAGCTCCCCAAGGCGACATACTCGGTCTGATGAACCCTTTCTCCAAGAGATCTCTCAACTGATCCTTGAGCTCTTTGAACTCTGCTGGCGTCAAACGATACGGAGCTCTAGAAATCGGGGTTGTACCGGGCACCAATTCGATACTGAAATCGATCTCACGCTTAGGAGGGAATCCAGGAATCTCATCTGAAAACACGTTGGGAAACTCTCGGACGATCAAAATATCACTCAACTCCAATCGGGGCTCTTGGGAAACATCAATCGCATAAATCATAAATCCAGCATTATCCAGCGATAGCAGGCTAAACACCTCCATGACGGACACCAGTGGAATCTTCGAGCGTGAATCAACACCGTAGAACTCCCACCTCTCACCCGAGTCACGGCGAAATCTCACCATACCATGAAAAGAATCGACAGTAGCCTTATAGCTAGATAATACATCCATTCCCAAGATGCAGTCAAAATCTCTAATTCCCAAAACAATCATATTGGACACCAAAACATGCTCATCAAATCGAAGCACACAATCTAACACCACTTCACGGGACCACAGACTCACACCAGCAGGGGTAGACACGGAAACGACATCACAAAATGGGGAAGAACTCAACCCATGCTCATATACAAACAACTCAGAAATAAAAGAGTGTGATGCTCCAGTGTCAAATAGAACTTTCGCAGGATAATCGAAAATAGAGCATGTACCTGCGATCACATTGCCAGGCGTCTCCTCAGCCTGCTCTCTCGTCAAAGCGTTCTCTTGGGCCTGCTGCGGTATCTGGAACTAAGGTCTCGAAGGAGCTCCAAACCTAGAAGGCTCACGGGGTTGGAATCCAGATCGCTGGGTAGGGGCAGGAATCTGCGGTCTTTGAGAAGAACCACCAGCTGATCCCTGCTGCGAAGGAACTGAAGACTGACCCCTCAACAAAGGACATACTCTCTGAAAATGTCCGGCTGTCCATAGTTATGGAAAAACCCCTGAACTCCACGACACTGCGAAGTCGGATGCCTTCCTCCGCACTGTCCACAAGACATGCTGCCTGAACCACTGCAAGAACCAGAACTCGCCGAACCAGAGGAACTCGAATTCGCCTTCTTCTTGAACTGTTTCCCTCGAGGTTGAAACCTTTGGCGATTCGATTGCTGCGACCCTTGAGGAGAATGGAAAAATTGCGACGCATCCTGCACAGGCTGATAAGTGTGTCTAGTCGTCGGCTGAATCGGAGCATCTTCCTCTAGCAAACTCTCCTCAATATCCACCGCTCTATTCACCGCATAAATATAGGTCGCAGGTGACAAAACCATCCGGTTACAGATCAGGCCTCAAGCCTTTCAGAAATTTGTTCCTCTTCGTTCTCTCTTGGTTGGCTACATGAGGCACATACATCAAGAGCGCAGAAAACTGTCGGGCATACTCAGCCACTCGCATGTTCCCTTGCTTCAGATTGTCGAACTCTCGCTCACGGCTGCCAAAGTAGGACTCCGGGGTAAACTCCTGTCGAAACGCCTCACGGAAGCTCTCCCAAGTTATCACAGCCCCACTATCTCGAAGGATCCGAGAAGTACCTCTCCACCAGCGCTGTGGATTGTCTCTCAGCTGCACCACCGCTAGCTTCAGTCTCTTCTCGGGAGCGTACTCCAGAGTATCAAACAACTCCTCCATCTGAACTAACCAAGCTTCAGCCATAGTACCACCCTCGGCAGCAGAAAACGTCGGAGGGTTCGTCCGCTAAAACCTAGCTAAGACTAACTCCATCTCGCCAATCCATCTAGTAACGTTCTCGACCTGCTGGATATAGTCATCACTACCTGCCCTAGACTAATCCTCGGTACATCTAGTCGTCCTACCTCTTCTTCTTCTCGGTGGCATCTAACAAATCTAGAGGTAAGATCTCACAGCAGATATATCAGATAGACAGATATAGATCACATAAGACACAGAGTCAATCAAAAATCAAATCAAAACCTTGTGCCTAGACTCGAGTGTGATCAAAGGAAATCGAGCTTATCCCAGTTTCAGCTCTGATACCAAAAATGTCAGGCCCCGTGCTAACAAATAGAGATTATAGCACAATTAAGCACATAATCACGAAAGCGTAAAACATGGCTTAAAAATTTTTCGAAATAGAATGGGCCTGACTCAAAATCATACATTCAAAATATCGATACTCAAAATACGAGTTAAATCAAACTCATACAATACAGGTAACATCAAATCTCAAATCATAAACAGATCCCCAATACAATAAAAACACGGGGCATCCCCCGGTTCAATACATATAAAATATACTAGCTGGCACACCACTCGGTCCAGCTTGGTTACCTGAAGATCCTGCAACTGGGTAAAACAGACCCAAACAACACAAAAGCAGGAAAATAAATACGAGGTCAAGCCTCAGTACGAAGAGCACAATAAAAGCATCTATCATATCAGACAATGAAATATATCAATCGTGTAATGCATGAAAGGGCTACCAAGAATCATCGGTAGGCAAGGCACAACGACTCAGATGTGCAATACAATCTCAATCATCAATCAGAATCCAAATCACAGCGACTCAGCTGGCTATCACGACTCAGTGACGACATTGGATTCTCAGCACGGCGACTCAGCCGGCACATCGCGACTCAGCGATCATCGATATTCAAAGAAAGTAGGCTCAATATGAAATGCGTGAATGCACAGCAGAATCATGCTTATCAATGCATAAAATTCACACGCAAATAACAGATATGAGAACATAATCATTCAGCGAGCAATACACAATTCAGATCAGCTGAAATCCGAAAGATATATCACAAATCTGATACAAGACTGCTGAAATATCGCTCAATTCGTACCTCCAACAGCTGATTTCTACCTCACAGATTTATCACCAGGCGCTGAAACCTCACGGCCTAAGCAAAACAGATCTCTCCGGCATCGGCAACACGGCAGAGACTCCCTGGAAGATGAAATCTGTACAACATATCTAATATCGCAGCTCAAATCTGAACCTGTACACTCTAACACCTACGGCCAGAACTCTACTCAAGTTCCATACACCCATGCAGGTATTAACTACAAGAACAGAGCTCAAATCAACAAGAGATGCTTACCCAGAATCTTAAACTAGTAGAAAAACTACAGACTTCACGGCACGAAGACATAGCAACTTCGCACTTCTTCTCCAACGTCAATACACGGCCTCAAATGGGTAGCCATCGAAAGAGCTAAGCAAGGTGAATCCAGCGCCACCAAAATCGTCCAAAACAAAGGCTGGAATCGGTAGAAATCTAGGGAAGAAATGTTCGGGTGAATAGTAGCTAAAACGAGGGTTTCAAGAATGTCGGGGAAAACCAGAGGAATATCGGTGTCTAAAAATATCCTAAGTGTTGCTCAACACTTATTTTAAATTCCTCCATTCAATAGCTACTGAACGAGTCAAACACCGACAAAAATAGATTCCTGCATCAAAACATAGCGCCGAATGGATTTCTCAAATCAGCACTCACATCCATCAGATTCCAGCGTTAACACTAACTCTCGCGCAACAAGTCAAAACGACAGCGTATCGGTGACATCTGAATGCTCCAACGTTAATACACAACAGATCCCTTCGCTCGCACAAGTCAAAACACGCTAACCGTTAACTAATCAGATCCCTCGAAACGCTACGCTAGACACAAGCGTCAAACGACGTCGCATCGCTCAAAACAGATCTCTCTCAAACAACAACGCTAGCAGTAGTCAACATCACCAGGTTGACCAACACGTGGCACTCTCTTACGCTAGCGCACTAACGCTACCAGATTTCATCTTCAATGAGACATCGGAAGCCACAAAACGACGGCGTAGCGCTTCTAGCGCCAAAACTTTACCATCAGATCTCTCTCTCCCTGGCAGATCTCTCACTCCACCAGACTTCACCAAAACGACAGTGTTTCACTAAAAATTCGCGGCCACTGACGCAAACGCCCAGGGACTCAGATCTCACTCGAAACGACGGCGTTTCACCTCTAAACGCTAGGGGATCAGATTTCTTCCTTAAATTTCACCAATTCGACTCCAATTCTCGCACAGATTCACCCGATAATTCCTGCGACTAAAATTTGAACAACTCCCGAGAGATCTGAAATTCTCAAATCAGATTTCACCAAAAATCTCAAATCTGAAATCTGAAAATTCAAAAATTCTAAATTTGAATTTCTCAATCCTCACACTAATCTTCTACTGCTGATAACCAATAACTAAAAATCCTTATATCCCTTCCCTTAGATGGCTCTAGGCTTTCAGAGCTGATATCAGCTTAGGGGTTCTATCAAGTCTATCAACTCGGAACAAAATTGGGTTTCCTCTAGATGGTTTAACCTCTACGGTTCTTTTCTTAAAATCTACAACTAATCCGTACTTAGTAAACTAATCTATTCACAAAATTAAATTGAACTCGATCATGGGTAATATTATAAAATCTGCATACACAAAATACCCCTACAACTTAAGCTCCATGTTACGAAATATGCTATTTGCTAATAAGATTTCTTCCGATGGTATGTTAACGCAATAACTTATCGCTAATAATTCAGGTTGGATAGGTAATCTCTTAGAAACATATTCTGATACATAAGAATGGGTTGCACCAAAATCTACAAAGTTATAGTAGGCATACTAGTGACAACAATTTTACCTGTAACTACTATAGAGTCTGGTTCAACATGATCTGTTGTCATCACGTAGGCTCTACTGATGACGAGTTTCTTTGACTGCTGGAAATTCCGAGACGTGGCCTGAATTACCACATTTTACACACGTCTTGGACGGGTCGACACATGTTAGAGTAGGTGACCAACTAGCCAACTTGTGACATGTAGGTTCTTGTTGACTCTATGTAAAATGATCTTTATTTATGAAATTCGGATTCTTTTATGGAATTATTTATCTTCATTATCATGATTACAAATTGTTGGATAAAGATCTTGAATGCATTATAGTGTATGGTAGATGTGATAGTGAATTTTATGGCTATCTTGAAACACATCTAATAGTAACTATATGTTCTAACCGAGTTTTAGTCGATTGGGCCATTCAAAATAGGATAAGGGCCACCCGAGCTTGATATTAGAATCTGCGATGTAAAGTACCACATTTCATTGGTAGGGAACATAGAGATTTTTTGAGCATGCAGATGGATAGTGACCTGGTGATCTATCGAACTATCCTCGTTCAGAATTTCCAAGTGGTTATCATTTGTTGAGTGGATTAAGTCCGAGGTCTTGGTTGTACAGATTTTTCCTTACTACTCAAAACATCATTGAGACTCTACATGATATGTGCCTCAATTTGACCCGTTTACCGACTTTGTTGGGATCATCAGGTGGCGGGATTGGATGAGGTCCCGATGCATGTAGCAGTCGATGTTTCGTTGTTGAGTATTCATCGCTCGCCCTTGTGCATGAATATCCTATTCTATCCGAGGAGATAATAGTGTGACAAATATCTGGCCAGAGTAATAAATGTGTTTGAGGTAAATGGGTTTACCTAGTAGCACATGCAATGTCACTATTTGATCTCCAAGATGTATGCATGGATATCGAATCTCTAGCGACTCTCGATTTATCAATGGTCATTGAGTCGGTCGATATTTGAGATGAAAGGACTGTTAGAGAAGATGCCCAACTAGCCAACTTATGGCGTGTGGGTTCTTATTGACTCTTTGTATAACGATCTTTATTTATGAAATTCGTATTCTTGAGCTTGAGACTAGCATCTGCGATGTGAAGTACCACGTTTCATTGGTAGGGAACATTGTGATGTTCTGAGCATGCAGATGGATAGTGACCTGGTGATCTATCGAACTACCCTCGTTCGGACTTTCCAAGTAGTTATCATTGTCGAGTGGATAAGTCCGAGGTCTTGGTTGTACAGATTAGCCCTCATTACTCGAAACATCGTTGAGACTCTACGTGATAGTTGTTTCACTTTGACCCGTTTACCGACTTAGTTGGGGTCATCAGGTGGCGGGATTGGATGAGGTCCCGATGCATGTAGGAGTCGATACTTCTTTGTCGAGGATTCACCGCTCGCCTTTGTGCGTGGATATCCTATGCTATCTGAGGAGATAATAGTGTGATAAATCTCTGGCCAGAGTACTAGATGTGTTTTAGGTAAATGGGTTTACCTAGTAACACACGCGATGTCACTATTTGATCTCCAAGATGTATGCATGGTTATTGGATCTCTAGCGACTCTCGATTACCAATGGTCGTTGATCTGATCGGGATATATGTGTTGAAAGGACCATACTGTACGCTAACCATGACCGACTGGTTCTTGCAGGCACTATCAGTGATACCTAGGGGATCATGGGGCGATGTTGCTAGGCGCTTTACCATGATCCGATGGGTCAGTCCGAAAATGTGTTTTCGGAGTCGCAATTGTTGTGGGCCCATGGCTAATTGTATCCCTGAACCATTGAGTGTCACACAAGTACTGGCTTCTCGATTCCCGCACGGAAATTGAGCTCAATTTGTTGAGCATAGGAGGAGGAAGGATGGAAGTGCGACTTCCTAAAAGTCAACAGGGGTCAAAATTCAATTTCCCTAAACTTTGGGCTAGTTTGACTATCCTTGAAACTTGGAGGGGCTAAACTGTAATTTTGGACTAGGTGGTCTAAAAAATTATTTTCACATCATAATACTCAGTTTTGTAAACTGTATAGATCGGTCTGATCTGATCGTCGATCGGAAGTATGATGGAGCCACGGTGATGCAGTTGAACCGAATGTTCATACGGGACTGGCCTGACCCAGGCCCATTGGGCCGGTTCAAGCCCATCACAAGTTTATAAATACATGACCTAGGGTTTGCATGACAGAACTCTACTACTCCAAAAACCCTAAAGTAGCCGCCCCCTCTCCTCCTTTCTCCACACGGCCGCTGCCCCCTCCCTCGCGCCGCCGCCCGCCGTCGTGCGCCGCCGCCTGCCGTGGTTGGACTTGTTCCGACCGTCTTGACGTGGAGATTCCGTCCGTGAAACATTTGTCATGTTTTCTAGTGCAGACCGACAAAGGGGTCGTGATTTCAGTCGTGGACCGGATTCGGAGAACGACAACAGCCAACCGTTGAAGTGCCAATTTCCTCGTGAAATTGGTCGGATCCAGGCGCCTAGACGCCAGCAAGGTACCAAATCAAACATCCTATGAATGTTTATTTGTTATTATTGTTATGTATTGACCGTTCCCGGTGCAAAATTTTGAAATCTTCCGCTGCGTCCCGGGAGCGGGATCCGGATCCGCCGCTGCGCCAACAAGGACCATACTATGCGCTAACCATGACCGACTGGTTCTTGCAGGCACTATCAGTGATACCTAGGGGATCATGGGGCGATGTTGCTAGACATTTTACCATGGTCCGATGGGTAAGTCCGAAAATGTGTTTTTGGAGTCATAAGGAGCTGTGAGCCCACGGCTAGCTGTATCCCTGAACGATTGAGGGTCACACAAGTACTTGTTTCTCAATTCCCATATGGATATGAAACTCAAAGTGTTGAGTATAGTAGGAGGAGGTTTGGGAGTATGACTTCCAGAATTAGCTAAGGGAGTAGGACTTCCATATTTAGCTAATGAGAGTAAACCTGCCATAAATAGATTTAGTGGTCTAAAAATTTGATTTTGTATCATAATGATCAGTTTTGTAAAAGATCACATCGGTTATATCTGATCATCGATCGGGATTATGATTAGACCACAATCGAGGGAGTCGAAACGAATGTTCCCAGTTTGACTTGAACCGAATGTTCACTGTTTGAGTTGAATCGAATGTTCTCTGTTTTGTCCAACTCAAACTCTATCCCTCTACCTATAAATATGGCACTGAGGAGACAAATTGATAACCCAATTTTATTGAACCATAACTCTCCTCTCCCCTCCCATCCACTCTCGGACTCCTCCCGCTGCCTCCGCCAACGTCTCTAGCTGCCGCTGCCACGTGCCGCAGGACCCTGTTACGGCCATCTTGGTTAGGAGATTCCGTTCATGAAAATTCATTGTGCTTTCTAGTGCAAGGCAGCAAAAGAATTTGGAAACCAGACGTGGACCGGATTAGCGAACAACCAGAGATTCAAATGTTGAAGTGCTATTGCCGCGTAAAACCGGAATAGTCGGAGCCAGGTGCGAATTCGCCAAAGGTAAATATTTCTAAACACCCTATGAATGTTTAGATTTTGTTTTATTCATGTATGAGTGTTCCGGTGCACAAATATTTAAAACTTCCGCTGCGCCCCAGGAGCGGGATCTGGATCCGCCGATGCACCAAAAACACTGATCAGTATGATTCCTTTGACAAACTGGTCTGTTATTAATCTGAGGAACTACATTGATCGGTTGGGGTTGTAGAGGTCATTGTCCTGAGATGTCTGATTGTTGTTGTTGGGTCTCTTGGCTTGCCTCTGATCCTTATGTTGAAAGGCTTGACGTTTAAGTTGGCGTTTCGTCAATCTTCTTCCAATCCTGCTTTCAATTCTAATCGAGTAGGGGTATTGTGCCGGTTCTTTTGAGTAATATATCTGGAAATGTCCGTTGATGCCTTCTTAACATTAACACCATTTCGAATACAACAGGTCCATTCCAAAATCATCGGAAAGCCAAATTTAAAAAAACAAGTGCAATTTAAGATCGCAGGGCTTTGTTAAATGCTGCTCTATAACCTGTTGGTTCAGTTAGCCTAAGTCATGCTTCAACGTGAGCCATAATCCATCAACAAAGTGATGGAGCTTCTCCTCTGCATCTCTTCCTATCATATGAACAAAATAGCATCCTCGTTCGAACTAACAAATGTAATCTCTCACTAGAATCTCCCCCTGTCTCAAATTTAGAAACTCGCACTTCAGCTCAGAGCGAAAATCTGGTCTATCCTGATCAGCTAGTTGTAGATATTCCTAAAATGACTTCGAAAGACTTGATACAGCTTTCAACTACAGGTGGATCACTGGCACCCGAAGACTCCTGGGGATGTTGACGTCTAAAAAGTTGTTGAGGGTCCTCATGACTAGACATTTGCCTTGTTGACTGGCCATTTCCTTGACTCAACTGATCAACCAAGTGCTCCAACAGCTGAACCATGCTAGGTAAAACATGATTATTATTGATTCACCATCCTCTTCTTCCTCTTCCTCTTCCTGATATATATCTGTACTCATAGCCCAAATCAACCACAAAACTATCATGAAAGAATACTGAATGCTAGAACATGAACATAAAACTCACATGTTAACTAATTCGGCTGAGATTGGAAGAAGTGTTTATCTCAAGGACCATGCTCTTTTACAAAGTAGAAACGCCCCGTTCCAAAAATTTTAAATAAATAAACTACAAAGGTGCAAACCGAAATACAATAATTTATTCTGGACTTAACTGCAATTTCGTAAAAAATTTCAAATCGTGCACTATCTAACAAATCGGCTGAAACATATACATATATTGATATGTGGAACTAATGTGTATATCAAAGGGATAAAATTAATCCAGCTTACGTGGAATAAGCTTTGAAGTAATCGGAAACGTTCAAAAACTGTATCTAAAAACATTTCAAATCACGAACTGGAAAACGGCTCAGAGCTTAAGAACAAAGTACAAATCGGATAAAACCTTGCAAAATGATTTCATTAGGTTTACAGCTGTATATATATATATGAAATAACTGAAAGTGATTCATTACAAAATGAATTATCTCAAGTCTAAACTGAACAAAACTAGGTGAGCTGAAACAACACGGAAACGTATGTCCACAATAAACTCCCCCAATCAGATCCAGCTCGCACCAACCAGCTCTGGCTGAATCTCAACACTGCACTTAGGAAAACTAGTGAGCCTAGGGGCTTAGCAAGAAAATCTGAAGATAACAAAGGCAGGCAGTACAGAAATAAAAATAACTTTAAACTGGTAAGCTGAACAACTTGAAAGTTGAAAAACTACAAACTAGTGAACTTGGAACTGATAAAGTATAAACTGAACATGCTTGAATATACTTCAAAACATTTAAAACATTTAATGATATTAAAGTAATTAGCTTTAACATAAACTTTGCTCAATTCTGTGGTTGTAAACAACCCTGTTCTTATTTTCTGTTGAGTTATGGCACAAAAGCTCTCTTTATGTCAGTCGCTTGAACAAGCTATCATCTGAAATCAGGAACTAAGGAATAAATCCCAAACTATATGAAGGGGTATATAGGTTCGTCAACCCATAATCCTTATCTTTCCTATGAAGGGGCACACCGGTTCATCATCCATCGTCGTCACCCTCCCTGTGCTGACCGTCTGTTATCTTTGTCATAAATCACTTTAAACTTGAAATATACTTCCTATAGAACTTTATGATATACGAAAGGGAAACTTCTGTCATTCCTCCTTTGTCATATTGCCATATATCATTAAAACATTTTATCTGCTGAAAATTTCTTTAAACTGCTTGTAAAACTTTCTTTAAAACTGTTTTTCTCTAATATTAAAACACCTTCAAACTATTTTCTTTTTCTAGTAATATAAATACGGAAATTTTTTTTTAAAATTCTAAAGCTTCAATAAAACTCAATAAGGTAAACTACATAGGAATTTAGAAAAAAGTGGTAACAACCGAAGAAAACAGTTCATCATAAATCAAATAAATTGTGCTACAAAACCTCAAATTTAAAATATCTCTTCCCCAAAATGGCGTACAATAACCCACACATAAATAAAGGTTTTTCTCTAAACATCAACGAAAAAACGCGAGTCATTGGGACTGCCAAGCTGAACTGTCATCCACTCAAAAGTCCTGCCCCTCGGCCTTAGCCTCCGCATCAATAAACGTAGTGAGCCTGAGGGCTCAACAAGTAAAAAATAAAGGATAGCAAGTCTAATAATACAAGCACATGCATTAACATATTTATACTCAAATAATTTTTGTCACACTTTAAATGCATAAGAAAAGCATTGTCTCAAATCATTTTCCTTACAATTCATGCATAGGCAATAAACTCGTAAATAAAATGATTTTCTAGTGAACTCCGTTTCTCGACTGTGGCCCCTCAACCTCAAGTCGCCTGATCAAGCTATATAAATACCATGGAACCAGGTTGGAAAAGCACCCCAATACTTTTTTGAAGTCCAGTCCTATCAAGTGTAAAGGAACTCCAGTACTTTTATGAAGCCCAATACGCGTCAAGTTGATATGACCAAATGGAATTTCTCCAGGCCACCATATCCGTCAAATTAGAAACACCACAGCCAAGTCCCATCATTCAAAATATTTTCCTAATTTGTTCAACATTCCGCCTCAATAACAATTCTCTCAAAAGTAGTACTTTTTCTATTCCTCAAAATTCTCATAAACTTCAAAATTTATAAAAATTCTCAAGATTTCTTAAAAATCATGAAATAAACTTAAAATCATCATTTTTAAACATTTCATGACATTAGGATACGCTTAGAACTCAAACCACGCACAGCTAGCTTACAGCACCTAGAACAACACGCTCTACCAGTACAGCTCACACCTCAACATCTCAGCTTAGAGGCTCAGATCGTGCGCTCTCCTCTCAGACCTCAGTCCTCAGGTCAGCACGTCTACCCATATCAGCTCGGGGCTTTGTACCAGATCGTGCACTGAAAAGCACAAAGAACTTGACTCAACTCAGAGTACGCAGATAGATCGCAACCCTTCGCTCAGCTTAGGGTGCTCCACTCAGCTTACGCTGGTCAACTCATCTTATGGTGGTCATCTCAGCTTACAGTGTCCATTTTGGCTTACAGTGGTCACCTCAGCTCATGGTGCCCACTTCAGCTTACGATGGTAAATTCATTTTACGGTGCCCACTTTAGCTTATGGTGTGCACTACAGCTTACGGTGCCCACTTCATCTTAGGGTGTCCACTTCAGCTTACAGTGCCCATTTCAGCTTACGGTGTCCACTTCAGCTCACGGTGCCCAGTCATCTTAAGGAAAACAGCTTGCGACATAAGCAGGGAGAAAAAAATCTTACGAATTAAGCAAAGGGGAAAAAATCTTGCGACTTAAGCAGGGGGAAAAACAGCTTGCGACTTAATCAGGGGGAAAACAACTTACGATCTCAATAAAGTTTACGGGACAAAGCTTACGACCCATGCTTATTGAATCCATCTTGCAACCACAATACAGTTTACGGGACACATCTTACGACCTCAGCAGGGATCAAAACATGGCTGGGGTAAAAACCCAACCCACGTCCGACCTCTGGCCCTTCTTCCTCAACATCAACAGCCCTTAGTCCTCGCTCTAGCTAGAAACATCGTCTAGTTTACCTCAATTCTCGCTCAAACCATCGACCCTTTCCCACAACTCAAAGTTCTAGGCAGCCTCATCATGATAAATAGAGAAAATATGTCACACTAGACATCAATTCATAGCCTCAAAATCAACGAAATCGAAAGCTAAAAAAACACCCACACCATAATATAAATGAAGGTACATTCGAAGGAGATTTTGTACTTGTCTTATATTGAAAAACTTACAACCGAGTGTCATGAGGCTGGAAGGGATGAAGATAACCAGGACTGCTGTTGATTTTGGCTTCAGAAAAGCTCTAAACTGATGGGGGTGAGAAGAGGAGGGGCGGCGCTACAGGGAAAGTCTAGGTTTTCTCCTTTTTATTTTGAAAGCGAAAAGCATCGTGTGTATGTACATGGACGAGACTTCATTTAAACAAGGAAAAAAATGTGTTGTAAAGTTGTCACGGACGAAATTTGGGTAAAAATTGGAGGAGAAACTTGTTTTAAAAAGATGGACCTTTAAAATTTAACACTATAAAATTTTTCGAGGCATAGGGATGGCCTCAAAATTTAATTTTATGAAAATTACCTTTACCTCGGTATTCCCATCGTCTCCATTTAGGCCTCGTATCACCTGTAATAAAATTCCAAAATATAGTCATCATAAATAATTTAAATAATTAATTTGGTAGAATCAAAGAGTGAAATCAATATAGCTATGAAAATAATGAAATTGAAGGCATGCAACTTTTAATAGGAAATTTTTTGGGCGTTACAATACTCTCCCCCTTAACAATAATTTCGTCCTCAAAGTTCGAAAATTTACCGAAAAGTTCACCGCCCCTTGATGTCAGCCTCTACCTCCCACATAGCTTCCTCCTCGAAATGATTCAGCCACTGGACCTTGGCCATGGGAATGGTCCAATTGCGTAGCTTCCTATCCTATCTACCTATGATCCGAGTAGCTCGCTCCTCAAAAGTCAACTGCGGTGATAGCTGTAGCGGCTCGACACTCAGCACGTGCGAAGGGTTCGGCACATATTTCCTAAGCATGGAGATGTGGAAGACATTGTGTATGGCTGCCAGGCTCGGCGGTAGGGCTACGCGGTAAGCTAATGTCCCCACTCTGTGTAAGATCTCGAATGGTCCTATGAATCTGGGTGCTAGCTACCATTTCTTTCCAAACCTCATCACACCCTTCATAGGAGCAACCTTCACAAAAACGTGATCCCCGACTGTGAATTCTAACTCCCTATACTTAGATTAGCATAGCTCTTTTGTCGACTCTGGACAGTCTTCATCCTATCCCTGATCCTCGCCACTGTGTCTGCCGTTTGTTGAACTATCTCAGGGAGTTATATCCGCTCACCTAACTTGTCCCAATGGATGGGTGATTTGCACCTCGAGTGCCTCATAAGGTGCCATGCTGATGAAGGCCTGAAAGCTGTTGTTATAGGTGAGTAGCTTGGCTTCCAAAATCCCTCGAAAGTAAATAGCACGAACCCGCAATAGATCCTCTAGCATCTGGTTCACTCTATCGTCTATCCATCTATCTGGGGGTGAAATGTGGTGCTGAACTGCAGCTTCGTCCCAACAGAAGCGTGAAGACTTCTCCAAAATGCTGACGTGAACCGCATATCTCTATCCGACATAGTCGAGACTGGTATCCCATGTAGTCTCACAATCTCCCAAATGTACAACTCTGCGTACTGTGTCATGGTGAACCTGGTCTTCACCAGAAGAAAAAAAAGGTTCCGACTTGGTGAGTCGGTCCAAAATTACCCATATGGAATTTAATCTCCTAACGATCTTCGGCAAGTCCAACAGCAAAGTCCATCAAAATGTTCTCCCACCTCCACTTCGGAATAGGGAGAGATCTCAGTAGTCCAGCGGATCTCTGATTCTCTGCCTTGACCTGCTGGCAAGTCAATCACTCGGACACAAAACGACTGATATCGTGCTTCATGTTACGCCACC
The DNA here is from genome assembly GCA_001598015.1 of Dorcoceras hygrometricum. Classification (NCBI taxonomy): domain Eukaryota; kingdom Viridiplantae; phylum Streptophyta; class Magnoliopsida; order Lamiales; family Gesneriaceae; genus Dorcoceras; species Dorcoceras hygrometricum. The sequence goes on from KV005070.1 coordinate 315,073, forward strand.
AATACAACTGTTGTAGGTCCCTGAACATCTTCATGCTTCCTGGGTGAACCAAATAAGGTGACACATGAGCCTCTGTCATAATCAATTATCTCAGTGTGTCACCTGAAGGAACCCAAAATTTTCCCCTAAACTTCACAATTCCGTCACGCACGATGTAGATTCCACTGCCCTTCTCCTCATCTCTCAACCTCCACTTCTGTAAATGCTCATCATTAGCCTGGTTATTGCGTATGCGATCTACTAGGGTGGACTGTACGGTCATAGAATTCAGTCTAGGAGCTCTCCCTGCAATATAAACCTCTAACCCAAAACTCTGGATCTCTCGCTATAACGGATCTGTGACTATCGGATGAGCTACAACTGTGATCTTCCTGCTCAGAGCATCAGCCACAAAATTATATTTCCTTGGATGGTAGCTAATCTCATAGTCGTAATCTTTCACCAACTCTAGCCATATCCTCTGTCTCATATTCAAATCCTTCTGCGTGAAGAAGTACTTCAAGCTCTTGTGGTCGGTGAATATCTTACACTTCTCTCCATAAAGATAATTGATCCAAATCTTGAGTGCAAAAACAACTGCTGCTAGCTCCAGTTCATACGTCGGGTAATTCCTCTCGTGCACTTTCAGCTATCTGGAGGCGTAAGCTATAACCCTGTAATTCTGCATCAATACGAGGAGCTTAGATGCATCGGTGTAGATCATGAAGTCACCTTTCCCTGATGGCATGCTAAGACAGGCATTAATATGAGGGCGTGCTTCAAGGTATCGAAATTGTGCTGGCACTCCGGGCTCCATATATACTTGTCATTCTTCTTCGTCAGCGCGGTCAAGGGTACCGCAATAGAGGAAAAGCCATTGATGAAATTCCAATAATATCCTGCCAATCCTAGAAAACTACGTATCTCAAAGGCATTCTTGGCATTTCCCACTATCTAACTTCCTCCACCTTGGACGGATCAACTTCTAATTCAAACTTGCTGAATTTCACATATATTTTCCTCTCTCTAAGAACTCCTACGATCGTTTGTAGATGCTGACTGTGCTCCTCCCTACTCCTCGAATAAATGAGAATTTCATCAATGAAGACGATGACAAACTGATCAAGGTACGGCAGAAATACTCGGTTCATGAGATTCATGAAGACCGCTGGCGCATTAGTCAATCCGAAGGGCATCACCAAGAACTCGTTGTGGCCATAGCGAGTCCTGAACGTCGTCTTATGCACATCTGATTCTCTCACCTTCAACTGATGGTAGCCAGAGCGAAGATCTATCTTGAAAAATATCTAAGCTCCCTACAACTGATCAAAGATATCCTCCGCTCAAGGCAATGGGTACTTATTCTTGACAGTCACTAGTAATTGCTCCGATAGACTCTCTCGAGCAATGCCCATCCGTCGCATGAACTTCTCCAAAGTAAAGGATTGCGTCGCACCTGAATCGAATAAAGCTCCGGTGGCTACTCCTTATATAACTATTCTACCTACGATAGATATGACGCATGCGCAAACAATAACTTACTATTCACAACCCACAATGAACCCTATTCAAGAAATATCACAAGTCTGCTTCCTCAAGGTTTCTCAAAATTCGAAATGTAGAACGTAGGGTTACCTGTGATCAATGAGTGTCTGGGTCAGCCTCCTCTACCTGCATATACACTCTCCCTGTAGCAGGCTACTTCAAATGTGGGCCCTAAAAAGACAGGTTTCCCGATTTTTTGCACTTGTAACACACTCCAGGTTCCATTAGGCACTTTCCAGAATGCTGGTGTCCGCAAGTCTGGCAGGTGGGTTTCTCCACTGGGGCCCCAGTATTTGGATCCTGCTTATTCTATGGTCTCCCAGATGTAGCGGGATTCACCACTGGCCTCGATGTCCCTGATAAGTATGAGCATTACCAACATGCAAAATGGAGTACCTTCTCAAATTAATTTATAATAACCTTGGTCTTTGTTGGTCCCTGTTTTTAATAGAAGGAAACTTAGCAGCCGCTGATTTAAAATGAGCGATTAAAAAAATTTTCGCGCTGCTATGGAGCTGCAATAGCTCAATGTTCTTGAACATCTAAAATCACAAGAGCACCGGAGACAGATCTGGTATAAAATTAAAATCATGCGAAAACACCAGAACTGAATCCTTGTATTTTAAACCAACTCAAACAGATTTATGTTCCACATAAATCTGTTCGAGACTTACTGTGCTTGTGTGCTGAACTGTATGCGTGAGTGCTGAAATAATGGTGCGTGCTGTGTTATGCGATGCTAAGATGCTAAAGGTAAATGCAAGTGCTGAAAGCTTAAAGAACACAATACACAAGATTTGTTTCTGGAAGTTCGGACTTCAATGTCCTACGTCTCCCCTTATTCCACCTCGGAAGGCTCCACTAGAAGACTTTGATGGTTACAGGTCATCTGCAAACACCCACCCACACAAGCAGCACTTGTATGGACTCCTAGACTCAACAATGCACACCAGCCGCAACTGAGTGACTAACTACATACACAAGTTTAACGTCATCGTGCTTGGACGGGACCTGTTTGTGAAATGGGTTTTGATTCACTCGCTAAACAATTTAGCTCAACTCACAAAATATGCGAGTGAATCTGTGCGTGAGATTTACAGTGTAAGCACAACTTTTGAATAAATCAATCTCACACACTCGGGAAGTTGCTTCTACACAAGCTAATTTAGACTCAGCAGCAGACACTCAATAAGTGCTCCTCTCTAGTGGCGGTCTGCTGCTTCGTCTCCAGGAATCTTCCCTCTGTTTTTGTCTCTTCGCTCAATCAACAATCGTCTTCTTTTCACACTCGTCAAACTTCTTCCTTTAAATCTTCTTCTATAACCCTCTGTTCGAATATGGCCGTTAGACAGTGAATTCAAATCTCTTCTGCGCTTGTCAAGGCCAAATTATCGTCTTTCCAAATGCGTGCAATGCTCCTCTGTAAATTGTACTATTTCCCAGAATAGTACAAATCTTGTTCCCTCAATTCCAGGCAATATGCACGACTTAATCTCAGCCATTGATTCTTCCATCTTGAGCGTTGATTGCGTTGAATGGCTGAATATTCTCCAACAAATTGTTCAACAGCTGTTCGCTCAGCTGTTGTCTTTTCTTTGTCACAACACTTTGCGCAACAGCTGTTACTTTTCTGCGTCTGGTTGTCGCTCCTTTGCAATTCACTTCGCATCTGGTTTTCCTTTTCATTGCTGCGACTGGTTGTCCAGACGTTGATCTTGAAGTGCTTGCGACTGGTACATCATCTTGCGACTGGATGCATATCAACAGCTGGTCTATTGTAGCTCTCGTCTGGATGTACTGTTGATTGCGTCTGGATGTACTTGCAGCTGGTTGTCCAGTCGTTGGTCGTGAAAAGCTTGCGACTGGATTTCCCAACGACTGGTTAGATCAAACGATGTCGTATCAACTTATTCAAACGACATCGTTTGCTATGAATCCTCGACTGGTTGATTATACTTCACTGCTGCTGTGTCTGGATGTACTGTAGCTGCCTGCTGGTCATTCTTAGAAGAAGTACCTACTGGTTTTATCATCACAAGAACATCTGCTGAATCTTTAGCACGAAGGCAAAACGCTGTCGTATCAACTTATTCAAACGACATCGTTTTGCTATCGATAACTTCAAAAGCTCTCGACTGATTGCACTGTAGCTTCCTGCTGATTTATATGCGCTTGCGCTACTGCTGGTATTTCTTAATCTGCTGATTATGATGTCGTCACCGATGACATCATCTTCGATGGTCCACTTAGATGTTCCAGCTGGTTCCCTTTTGATGTTCCAGCTGGTTCATCTTCCTCATCTAGCGCTTGCAGCTGGTTCTTATCGTTCCAGCTGATTCACTTCGCTCCAGCTGGTTCAACTTGGCCTCCGCCTGATTACTAACAACTGACTCAACTTTGGACGTCTCCATTGCTAATCCAGCTGCCGTATACAATGATGAACTAAACCAACTGCTGAACTTCATCTTGAGAACCATCGACTGGACAGATTTTGCTATTGTTCATCTTCTTCTTCGATCTGAAATCTGTACACTAAGTGGAATTGTTAGAAACACAATAACAGGTTTTGTGTAATTCAAAACTTAATCAGGATCTGTCAAAACAGATCCATCAGTCTTGCTGCCTCGGTGGTCCCGAAAATGGCCTCTTTCCCTGCGGTTGTTGATGAGGCTAAGGCTGGAAAGGTCTCTTCCTCTGTGCCTCTACTCGTATATCCTTCAGCGTCTGCTCCGACTTTAAGTCCCTCTTAAACAAGGCGGCATAGTCTGTAGGATCCGCCATAAGTGTGTCCCTATGAATGGTGGGACTCAACACATCTAAGAAGTGCCGCAACTTTTCTACTGGGTCATTGGAAATGACAGGTGTGAGGATTGAGATTCGAAAATTTTGATTAATCGAGAGTTATTGATTTTTGAATTTCAGATTTTGTTTAGAGTTGTTCAGATTTGAGTCGCTAGGCGCTAGCGGGAGAAATCTGTGTTGAATTTGGAGTTGATTCGTTGAGTCTTTCGATAAGAGATGTGATTCCAGTAGTAATTCAGACTTGAGGATCATCGCTGGAAGAAGATGGGCCAGCAGCGTCTTTGCACGGGAATTTGTGAGCATTCAGATGTGAGTACTCAGTAGTGGCGTGACCAGATGTCAACAAGGGTCAACGGTACTGGGTAGCTAGCGAGCGCTGATATGAGAGTAGCGAGAGACATCTGTTAGCGTTAGCGTGCGGATGCGAGAAGATGCCACGTGTTGGTCAACACATCTGAGTTGACTGCTGCTGTTAGCGGTGTTCAGATGTTGCTAAAGAGAGAGATCTGTTCCAGATGTTGAAGCTCTGCTACGTCATTTTGATTAGTTAGCGCGACGTCTTTTGCTGTTGTGCGTTAGAGGAGTGTAGCGAAATCTGATTCGTGACAGTTGAGCCAGCTGTGAGTAATCGCTGGATTCAGATGTGAGGATTCCTGCTGTAGTGCAAGATGGGATCTGAGTTGATAAGAGCAGAAGCTGGATTCGAGGATTTAAATACAAGTGTTGATCGACACTTAGCGTATTTTTGAACCCGATATTTTCTATCTTCTTCACTGATACCCTCGAAACCCTTACTGTTCCCCGAGCACTATTTCTCCGATTTGCCGTCGATTTCCGCCGTTGTTTGGAGCGAGACCGGTGGCGCTAAACTTGTCTTGCTTAGCTCTTTCGATTGTTACCAGTTATGCGACCTGATTCAACGTGTAGGAGGAGCACGAAGGAATCCCTGTGTTCGTGAATTTCTGCGACAGTTGACCCGAGAATTCCTTAGTTCATTTGAGCTTCTGGGTAAGAGTTCCTTACTGATTTGAGCTTAGTTCTAGTTTTTAGAACCAACGTTGATAGGTAGAACCAAATATGAGTTCTAATCGTAGGCAGTAAGATGTAGAAGTTCAGATTTGAGCTAAGTTATGAGATGTCTTTACATATTTGAGTTCCCAGGCAATTCCTGTTGTGTTTGTGAGACCAGCGAAGGATCAGATTGGTGAAGGCTGAGTTGCTGTGTCCTGGTGAGATCTGTTGAGGTAGAATCTGAGCGTTGAGGTACGAATTGAGCTTTTGATTACAGCTTTGCATAAGCGTGTAGTATTTTGGAGAATGAATGTTGTTCTGTGTGTTCTGTGTTTTACGTGAAACAGGTTTGGCTCATTGCTTGAATTGTATGCTCTGTTTTACGTAATTTGTGCATGTTGAAATCAGATTTGAATTTCATGACATACATGCATACATATTGATCCTGATGATTGATTGAGAACCCGAGAAAGAGCCACGTTGTGATCGGCAGACAGATGTGTCGTGCCTGAAAGGTCCAACGCTATCATCGGAGTGGTGACCGACTGATTTGTCGTGTCTGAATACCACCGAGCTGTGATGGGTAATTGAGTGGCCAGCCCTGAAGATCACGGACCGATGATTTCCACTGGCTGATTGGTTGTACGTGGTATAGAGGCTCACCTTTGATTTGCCAGCTGACTCGTCGGCCTAGATGATCGATTCTTTGACAGCCCTCATGCATTCATGTTTTGATTTACTGCATGTTTATGAGTTGCTGTTGTCTTAGTGCTCTTCGTACTGAGGTTTGACCTCGTATTTCTTTTCCTGCTTTTGTGATTTTGGGTCTATGTTGCCCATTGCAGGAGCTACAGGTAATCTGGCTGGTCAAAGTGGAGCTTCAGCTAGTAGATCCCCGTTTGACTAAGTCCCAGTGAATTTATATTATGTATCGAACCAGGGGATGCCCTGAGTTTTTATGTATTTTGGGGATATGTATTCGAGTTTATTTGATTACCTGTCCGTTGTTTGGATTTTGAGTAAATCCTATTTTGAGTATGTATTATTTTGAATGACGATTTTGAGTTCAGGCCCATGTATTTCAAAAAATTTTTAAGCCCTATTTTATGCTTCCGCGATTATGTGCTTAATTGTATTGTTAATCCTAGTTGATTAGCACGGGGCCTGAAAACAGGTGAGAATTGGCAGCATCCATCGAACTTCTTGATGTATTCAGCAACCATCATGTCTCCCTGTCAGAGGTTCCTGAACTCCCGCTTTAGTTTGGCTTGCACATCTGGGGTGAAATTGTGACGCCCCAATCCTCATGGGGTCACAAAATTGAATAAATAAAGGAAGGAAGGGCTGAATGGAATTTGTTGTAAGTTGTATCTTTTATAACTAAAATAAAATTCGAAGTACAAACGTAAATGTGGCGCCAAGTACTGTAACAGCTGAAATAAATTTTTCAATAACAGATATCATGAAATGCAAAGTGCGATATTACAACTTTGAAATTCTATATGAATTTACTATTGTTGTAATGGATCTAATATAGACTTAACGAAAGATCAAAAACAACAACAGCTGCTGCGGAAAAAATCGGCCTTAGATAAACACAATCACCACAGCTGGTTCAGATGCTGCCTCCCGTCTGCCCCAGATCTGTCTCACCTGCACCATTTTAAAGCTAATGAGCCTAGGGGCTCAGCAAGTAAAATCTGAGGATAACAAAATCACATAATCCAGGCAGACATTAGCATTAACATAGCTTAACATAACAATTTAAAGGAAGTCATTCATCATAACTTTTCTTAAACTTTCTTTCGTAAACTTGGAAATGGGGACGATGACCCAGATCCCTTTCATTATTTTCTTGTGATTTATGGCTTAGAAGCTCTCCTTAGGTCCGTTGTGCACCTGATCAAGTGACTACTGATATCAGTCTTAGCATATAGCTCGTGTGAAGGGGCGACCGACATCTGGACAACTGCTCACCCTTTCCATATGAGAGGGCAACTGACATATGGACAGCTGCTCACCTGATGGTCCCAGAAATAGGATCAATAAGCGTATAGGAGTTCAGAAGGGGGGGTTGAATGAACTCCTTTCGATTTTAGATTTTCGAAATTCTTTTAAAATGTTTCACAAGCACTGCTTAACTTAAGTCGGAGTTACCAGACTTAAGGATCTCAGTCTAATCCAAATCTCTCGGCTAACTAAAATAGTGCGGAAAGAAGCCGATCGATTTGTGAATAGATAAACAATAAATAAAGTGCAGAATATAAAAGATAAGAGTTCAGGGATTTGTTTCTGGAAGTTCGGATATTAATATCCTACGTCTCCCCTTCTTCCTCCTCAGAAGGTCTCACTAGAAGATTTGATTTGTACAGGCCTTCTACACACACCCGATCACACAAGCCTCACTTGTATGAACTCCTAGTATCTCCACAACAATCCACGCAAACGCAGCTGCTGGTTTACAACACTTATCAATATTTTCAAACGGCTTTTTGAGAAGCCTGTTTGTTACAGACTCAAATGATTTAACAGTGAATACAATGCTATGAGTACTGTAATTTTTCTCTGGTTTCTAAACACAGAAACTCGATTCAAAAGATTGAACCAGATAATAGACTCTAATTTTTATCTATGAATATCAACAGTAATGTTCTTCGAGTCTTGTGAGCTTTTTGAATATATTCAACAGATAGAAAGCTCTGGAAGTATTTTGACAGCGTGACCGCGATGATAATGATGATTGGTATTTCTTCAATCCAGCTTCAGGTATTTATAGGCTTCGTCCAACGGTCATAAATGCTTCAAAGGAAAATAAATCTCGTTTGAATCTTTGTGAAAATTGTACGCCGTAAAACCTGCTCCACTAAAAGGTAAATTTCCCATTGACAGAGCCAATTTGTCGTATACCATTTTTGTGCGAACATTGAAAAATTGCCTCTGTACATCGTACTATTTACCCAAAATAGTACCTACCCTGTCTCCTCAATTCCAGGAAATTGTACGATTCTACATATCTTTTCCATATTGAGTATACAATCGTATTTGAATCAATTTGAACTTGCGCCTGGAATTCTTTATCTTAACTAGCTCCAACTTCCTTCGTCGTTTGCAATGTTGCGACTGGAAAACGTTTAAATGTATGCACCGACTGGTTTCCTTTATACCACGTGTGTTTTTCCAGCGACTGGTTCTTTATTAAATCCAACGACTGGTTAGTTAAAACGCTGATGTTTTAACTTATCTATACGACATCGTTTTGCTAAAAACCCTCGACTGGTTAAATATAACACTGTAGCTCTCGTCTGGTTCTACAAACCATCAACTGATAAAGCCACGTAACTGCGTCTGGATTACCCAACGACTAGTCAAACTCTTTACTGTAGCTTGCGTCTGGATTACTATATCTTGCGTCTGGTTCTGTAATCCACTGTAGCCTGCGACTGTTTCTAAAGCACTGTAGCTTGCGTCTGGATTACTATATCTTGCGTCTGGTTCTGTAATCCACTGTAGCCTGCGACTGTTTCTAAAGCACTGTAGCTTGCGTCTGGATATCACCAACAACCCTGTCGTCTGGATCCTTTCTTACTGTTATCAACGTCTGTATTTCTTGACTTATTTTGTTATCACCAAAACTAATAAATTTTATCCTAACAATTTCCCCCTTTTTGGTGATGACAAAACCTAGCAGCCGAGATAATTAAATAAGCAAAAATAAATTGCACAACGGACTGCTAGAACGCAAGAATTCCATTGATTGAAGATTAAGTACAAGTACAAAAGATTTGTACAAGTTCTATCTTGACTAGTAACCTCTTCTCCTCTTATATGCTCCACTCCTACTCAGCCTTCTTTCTCTCCTTGCCCTGTCTCTTTCTCTTTCAGCACGCAAAGAATCCTCATTCCTCATTCTCTCCAAAATTGCTCTGTTTTCATTGTCAATATCTGCCTGTGTAGGCTCCGTTAATCTCACAGCATCACCAGTTCCTTCACTATGATGAACAGGAGTAGGTAGAGGGCGGCGGCTGCTGCTTCCTTCCCCCTTTTTGGCATCACCGCTATGAATGTAGTCGACGAGATCGCCAATTTGGGTGGAGAGGCTTAGAAGATCTGCTGATATTTTTGCTTGGAATTCTAAATGTTCACTTCTTATAGCAACAACCTGCCCGTCCAATAAAATAATTTTAGCATCGACTGCGTTGATTGCCTTCCTGATTTCCAGTGAAGCGGTATCAGCAGTGACACCTTGGGTCATAACATTTTTCTTCAATTCGTTGAGCCGAAGTATCTGAAGATCATCGTTATTTTTGCCTTCTTGTCGAGCACCCTGGATCAGATTTTGGAAGTAGTCATTTTGAAATCCCAGAGTTTTGTGAAGACCTTGCTCAATGGTGCGGAGTCTAGACAAAATATCACTATGAGCAGTATCCACACATTGTGATAAAGAAGTTTTTAGATCATCCAAAAAAGGAGAAAGATCAACAGGAGCAGCTGGTTGCGAAGTCTGAGCCTCCGTAGTGTCATCCAGGGGAATATCATTGGGTTCAAATTTCATTTGAGAGTCACTGGACGAACTGGAAGACTCTTGTCGCTGAGGAATAGGTGGAGGAGACTCTGGACTCTCAACATAATACAATTGCTGTTGTCGACAATGGAGGATCCGGATCCCGTTTCTCGGGGGCGCAGCGGAAGTTAAAAAATTGCCCTGAAAAACATTCAATACATCAAAATAATCAATAAAACATGCATAGGATGTTTTATAGAGTGTCACCTTGCTGGCGTCTAGGCGCCTGGCTCCAACCAAATTCGCAGGGAATCTGGCTCTTCACGGTAGACGACGGTAGATCCTCCTAATCAGGTCCACGACCGGAAACAAGAATCCTTCGTCAGCCTGCACTAGAAGGCCTAACGAATTTGGCACGGACGGAAACTTCTCGAAAAGACGATCGGAACAAGTCCGATCACGGCGGCGCGTGGAGTTTTGGGAGGAGAGGGGGGTGGCGCAAGGTATGGAGGCTAGGGTGATGAGTTGTGTTATGTTGTGATCTAGCCCTAGACCAAGTCTAGTATTTAAAACATACATGGGCTTGAACTGGCCCAATGGACTTGGGTCAAGCCCATGTCCATATGAACATTCGGTTCATTTAAAGAACCGTGGCTTCATCATAACTCCGATCGACGATCTGATCGGACCAATCTACACAGTTTCCAAAACTGAGTATTATGATGCGAAAATAATTTTTCAGACCACCTAGTCCAAAATTACAGTTTAGCCCCTCAACTTTGGGAAATCGTAATTTGACCCCTGTTGACTTTTAGGAAGTCGTACTCCCTAAAATCCTCCTCCTATGCTCAACACATTGAGCTCAGTTTCCGTGCGGGAATCATGAATCCATTACTTGTGTGACCCTCAATGGTTCAGGGATACAGCTAGCCGTGGGCCCACAACCATTGTGACTTCGAAATCGCAATTTCGGACTTGCCCAACGGATCATGGTAAAGAGCCTAGCAACATCGCCCCATGATCCCCTAGGTATCACTGATAGTACCTGCAAGAACCAGTTGGTCATGGTTAGCGTACAGTACGGTCCTTTCAACACATATATCCCGATCAGATCAACGACCATTGGTAAATCGAGAGTCGCTAGAGATCCGATAACTATGCATACATCTTGGAGATCAAATAGTGAAATCACGAGTGTTACTAGTTAAACTCATTTACCTAAAACACATCCAATACTCTGGCCAGAGATTCATCACACTATTGTCTCCTCAGATAGCATAGGATATCCATGCATGAAAGCGAGCGGTGAATCCTCGACAACGAAGCATCGACTCCTACATGCATCGGGACCTCACCCAATCCCGCCACCTAATGACCCCCAAGTGACGTCGGTAAACGGGTCAAAGTGAGGCGCCTATCATATAGAGTCTCGAATGACGTTTCGAGTAGTGAAGTTCGACGTAGTGAGTACAATCAGTACAACCAGACATCGGACTTATCCACTCGACAAATGGTAACCACTTGGAAAGTCCGAACGACGGGTAGTTCGATAGATCACCAGGTCACTATCCATCTCCATGCTCGGAACATCACAATGTTCCCTACCAATGAAACATGGTACTTCACATCGCAGATTCTAGTCTCAAGCTCGGGCGGCCTTATCCTCATTTTGCGGCCCAATCGACTAGGAACGAGTTCAGAATACACAGTGACTATTAGATGTGTTTCATGATAGCCATCATATCCACTATCACATCTAACATACCCTATGGTGAATTCTCGATCTTTATCCAACACAATTGTTAACATATTACATAATGAAAATAAAGAATGCCATATAAGAAATGCGTATTTCATAAATAAAGATCGTTAAAAACAAGAGTCAATAAAACCCACACGCCACAAGTTGGCTAGCTGGGCATCTACTCTAACAATCTCCCACTTGCCCTATAGCCAACTACTCATCAGACGCAGTCCCATTGTTTCGCTATGTTTTTCAAACAACGGTCCTGGCAAGGGCTTCGTAAGTGGATCAGCAATATTGTCTGCAGAGACGACTCTCTCAACTGCTATATCACCTCTAGCCACAATATCCCGGATTATGTGGTATTTCCTCAGTATATGTTTGGATCTTTGGTGAGACCTAGGCTCCTTTGCTTGCGCAACGGCACCCGTGTTGTCGCAGTACACCGGGACTGGACCAACTCCATCAGGGATTACGCCCAACTCTTGGATGAAATTCCTTATCCAAACCGCCTCCTTAGCAGTAGCTGATGCTGCGATGTACTCTGCCTCAGTGATTGAATCCGCGATGGTGTCTTGCTTGGAACTCTTCCAAGAGACAGCACCACCATTGAGCATGAATACAAATCCAGAGGTTGACTTTGAATCATCCACGTCACATTGGATGCTAGAATCAGTGTAGCCTTCCAATTTCAGTTCACCACCCCCATAGACCATGAAAATATTCTTAGTCCTTCGCAAGTACTTAAGAATATCTTTCACAGCCTTCCAATGCATTTGGCTGGGGTTGGTCTGGTAACGGCTCATGACACTCAGAGCATATGCGACATCCGGTCTAGTTGAGATCATGCCATACATAATACTACCTATTGCCGAGGCATATGGCACACGTGTCATACTCTCCATCTCATCATCAGTCTTCGGACACATAGACTTAGATAGAGCGACCCCGTGACACATAGGTAGGTGTCCTCTCTTGGACTCTTCCATAGAGAACCGCTTAAGTATGGTATCGATGTAGGTAGCTTGGGTGAGTCCGAGCATCCTTTTCAATCTATCTCGATAGATCTGTATTCCAAGAATATAGGATGCTTCACCCATGTCCTTCATCGAGAATCTACTAGACAACCATACTTTAGTTGATTGCAGCATTCCTATATCATTCCCAATGAGTAGAATGTCATCAACATAAAGTACAAGGAATGTCACAGCGCTTTTAACTACCTTATTATATACACATGGCTCCTCGGGATTCTTGATGAAACCAAATTCCTTAATTGTTTCATCGAATCTCAGGTTCCAACTCCTCGATGCTTGTTTGAGACCGTAGATCGATCTCTGAAGTTTGCATACTTTATGCTCACTTTCTACAGATGTGAAACCCTCAGGCTGCGTCATATAGATCTCTTCCTTAATGTTTCCATTGAGGAACGCAGTTTTCACATCCATTTGCCATATCTCATAGTCGTACCATGCAGCTATGGCAAGTAGGATTCTAATTGACTTGAACATTGCGACTGGTGAAAAGGTTTCATCATAGTCAACACCTTGCCTTTGAGTGTAACCTTTCACGATCAGTCGTGCCTTGTAGGTCAATACCTTACCATCAGGCCCAAGTTTCCTCTTGTATA